>JAJIYU010010855.1:0-15730 GCA_030144865.1 Tinospora cordifolia
GATCATTGGCCCCTTATCCTTGACACTGAAAAAATCAAGTGGGGACCAGCTCCATTCAGATTTGAGAATGCTTGGTTGCAAGATCCAGAAGTCAAAAGGATTATTCAGAAAGAATGGGAGAAGGACAATATCATGGGATGGGCAGGGTATAAATTCATGATGAAGTTGCACAACCTAAAATTAAAACTAAAGGAGTGGAGAAGCGATCAGGACATAGGTGATCAGGGGATAATGAAGGACTTGGTGAATTCCCTGGAAGCTTTGGACAGGAAATTAGAAGTGGAAGAAAGCCCAGCTCTGTGGGAGGAGCGCCGTCAGCTGATTGGAAAGATAACAATGCTGGAGAACAGAAAGGAAAGAAGATGTCATCAGCAAGCTAAAATGAGGTGGGCTAAAGAAGGAGATGTAAACACTAGGTTTTTCCACAGAGTAATGTCCTTACGTAAATCCAGAGCCACCATCACAAAATTAGAAGGTCGAGAAGGCCATTTGATTGAAGAGGAGGACATTCAGAACCTAATCATCAATTACTACGAGCAGATGTTCCAAGACAAGTCTGAAGAAAGATGGGGGGTAGAAGGTCTTCAGTGGAATCAAATCACTGAAGAAGAGAGAGTGTGGCTGGAAAGATCCTTTGAAGAAGAAGAGATAAGAGAAGCAGTATTCAGCTGTGATGGAAACAAAGCTCCGGGGCCTGATGGTTTTACTATGATGTTTTTTCAGAAGGAGTGGGATATTCTCAAGAAGGATATATGTGAAGTTATGGAAGAATTTCACATGATGCGGTTGTTAACAGACGGGTAAATGAGACATACATCTGTCTCATCCCAAAAAAGGTTCAGCCCATGAAGGTATCAGATTACAGACCTATAAGTCTAGTCACAAGCTTGTACAAAATTCTGTCCAAGACCCTAGCTAACAGATTAAATAAGGTGCTGCCAAGGATTATAAGTGAACATCAAATGGCGTTTGTCAAAGACAGGCAGATCACTGATGCAATTCTGATAGCAAATGAAGTAGTTGAGGAGCATAGGGTGAAGGGCAAAGAGGGGTTGCTATTTAAAGTTGATTTTGCTAGGGCTTATGATTCAGTCAAGTGGTGCTTTCTGGACTTTGTCCTTAAAAAACAGGGGTTTGGAGATAAATGGAGAAGATGGATCCAAGGTTGCCTCAAGACAACCAATTACTCGATTTTTATAAATGGAAGACCTAGGGGTAAGATCAACAACCAAAAAGGTTTAAGGCAAAGAGACCCTTTATCTCCATTTTTGTTCACCATAGTGGCTGAAGCCTTTACTCGTATTCTGGAGAAAGCAAGAAGGGAGGGCTTGATCAGTGGTATGAAGATAGGTAAGGATAATATTCAGCTTGACCACCTGCTTTTTGTCGATGATTGCTTAATTTTCATGCGGAATAACAGAACAGAAGTCCAGGCCGTTCAAAAAGCTCTGAGGACTTTCTGCCTATTGTCAGGCCTGAAAGTGAACGGTCGCAAGAGTCAATTGCTGGGAATAAGCTCTAAAGAAGAGGAAACCAGAAGGCTGGCAGAGGAGATTGAGGTGGGGCAAGGAGCTTGGCCTATGATGTATCTTGGGATGCCGCTGGGAGGAAACCCTTTTAGAAATGATTTCTGGGAACCGGTAATTCAAACCATTAAAAAAAGAATTGCAGGGTGGAAAATGAGCTTTCTTTCTAAGGGAGGCAGACTTCTTCTTCTAAAAGCGGTTCTTGAAGCCCTACCAACCTATTATTTATCTATATTTAAGATACCTAAGAAAATTGCAGACATCATTGAGAGGCACATGAGGGATTTTTTGTGGAAACAGGAGGATACAGAGAAAGGCCACAATCCTGTTCAGTGGAAGCAGGTCTGTAGAACAATCAAAGAAGGTGGTCTGGGCGTTGGAGGTATTCTCAAAAGAAGTAAGGCTCTAAGATCCAAGTGGCTTTGGAGAATGATGGAAAAGCCAAACACACTGTGGGCCAACATAGTGAAGAGTATCCATGGAGCTAGGGGATATGGAAGAGAAGCAGCGATTAACAAGAAATGTAGTCATAGAGCCCCTTGGAAGGACATCCACAGCCTGTATGATCAATTTAGGTCCCATGTTTGCTTGAAAATAGGAAATGGGGAGCATGTTAGATTTTGGGAGGACCGATGGTGTGGCCAAAAGCCTCTAAAAGAGGACTTTCCCAGGTTATACAGCATGTGCACAAGGAAAGATGGATCGGTAGCAGATTTTAGGGATAGGGACCAAACAGATAGTAGATCTCAGTGGACTTGGAATGTGCATTTGCCAAGAAGCATAGGAGAATAGCATATTAGGGCAGTTGGGGATCTCTTGCGCCAGCTGAGCTGCTTCAGCCTAAATGATACAGAGAGGGAGGACAAGCCGTGCTGGATTGCAGAAGGATATAAGACTTTTTCAGTGAGATCAGCAATGGAAAAGTTTCAAAGTCATACAGCTGAGTACCCAGAGGGGGTGGCAGATTTTGTGTGGAAAACAAAGGCTCCTATGAAAGCAAGACTCCTAATGTGGATAATTAGCCTTAACAAACTTAAGACTAATGAGAATATCCAAAGGACTCTTCCTAATTATGCCTTACAGCCTTCTATGTGTATTATATGCAGGGAAAAAGGAGAGACTACCACTCACTTGCTCCAGGATTGCAGAGTAACAGCGAGCATTTGGCAAGGATGGAGCAGACAACACAAGGCAATATGCCCCCTTGGAGCGGAGAACAGATTCCAAACGCCAGAACTTGTTAAGAAGGCTCACATAAGTCAACAGTGGAGAGTCTTAGTGGCAGCAGTGTGGTACACAATATGGGAGGAGCGGAATAGAAGGCTGTTTTTAAATACTGAAAGATCGGATAGAATGCTTTGGGAGAGATCAAACATTTTGTTTGCTAGTTGGATCTCTACTTCAAAGCTAGGATTAGGTTATAGTTTCTCGGATTGCCTATGTAAAGGAGGCTCAATCCTCCAATCTATTCTCATATCGAGTTGTATGCATGATGAAAACTAATGCCGGATACGTCATCTGGCCTTTTGTAATTATCTTTCATTAATAATATATTAGTTTTTGTTTCAAAAAAATATATATATTATGGTGAGATACACACACAAACATATTTACACACATGGGCACATTATATAAATATAATGCCTTTAAGGAAATTTACCAAAATGACAATCCAAAAAATATACTTTTATTTTTTGACATAGAAAGATTTTGTATCCATTAAAAGGTTATGGGATGAGGTATCTCATTACAAACTGAACGACACTAGTAAATTTTCAGTTAGATTGTCTTTGAAGCATGTGGAGATAGAAGGAGGACAAAAATTGTGGGATGAGGCTAAATTCTTTAGTCAGCAAAAATTTCCACGAAAGCAAAGATCTTGGAATGATTGATTAACCTTAACAAACTAAATTGTGCTGACATAATCCAGAAGAAGCTAAAAATTTTTTATTTATCCCCCTCAGAGGGTTATTTGTGCAAGGCAACCAATGAAGACATCGAACATGTTTTTGGGGACGTGCAGTTTTGAGGAAGATCTAGGAGCCATGGCAGAGGAAACATACAAAATTCAAAGCCCCACTTGATGGAAATCTCTTTTCTGTTGTAGATGAAGTTAAAGGAAGGTCCATTAGCAGATATTGAAAGTGCTCTATTTGCAATTTCGCAATCAGTTTGGGAAGAACGCTATAGTAGAATTTTCAAAGGAAAAGATAATTCATTGGATCAGATATGGCAGAGGTTGGTGGCTATTTTCGCAACATGGGGATAGCTACCAAATTTGGAAAGGATCTAGCCGTCAGAGAATGCCTTAGGAATTGGCATAATGTTTTGTATGCAACTTAGGCCTATGACGTAAGTAGTGGTGTAAAATGTAATTATGTCTATAGTGGTTAGTTTATATGTCCAGAACAGTGCCTATGGAGTTTGGAATATTTTTGTTAGGGATATCTCATCCCAATTTATTTTGTTCCTGTTTATGGAACAATCTTTCTGACCATTCTTGTTGCTCCCTAGGGATGTTCTCCAAAGACTGCAGTAGCAAACCTTCGTTTGTTTCTATCCTGGAAATATATGCTTTCGCTGTTCTAATGGAAAAGATCTTGTGAAAAAACTTCCTGTTTGTGTCATCTTTGTTTGCCCATTTAATTCTTGCTTTTTTCTTGGCCTCTCTTTCTATTCGATTATCTATAAGAAGAATGTCTTGCAATACTTTTCCTCTTTCCTCCTTCCTCTCTCGGTGCCAACCACGCTCCTCCGTAAAGGAGTCTATAAAATCTAGCCTCTTGGACAAACTCTTGCCTTATGGTTATGCCCTCACTTTTGAAAGATTTGCTCTAAGCTTTCAGCTCCCTTCTAAGGCGTTTGAGCTTGTACATGAATGTATACCATGGCCACCTTCTGGGCATGGGATCCTTCCACGAAGTAGGAATGTTCGAACTTGAAGGGGGTAGGGCCTAGGGAAGAATTTGAGTATCAAATAGAATCGATCAATGATCAAAAGTGAGGCGTTGCATAAGCGACTAGTTGGTATTTGGGAGTAAATCCTCCCAGTAGGGATTAGATAGAAATCTATCTAGCCTAGACATGACAACATGAGCCCTTTACTTGTCCATTTGAATTTGGAGTTGGTGAGGTCCATACCTCTAAGCTGCAATTCATTGAGAAGGTCATCAAATTGTCTCATCGAACTTGTCTACAATGAGCAGCTCAACTTCTCCCTTATTTTTCTAATAGCTTTGAAATATCCACCGATGCACCATGGGCCTTGAAGAACCACTGAAAGGGTTGAAAGCTCATTCTAAAAGCTATTTCTCTCCTTTACTGAGCAAGGACCATACACAGCAGTGAACCACTAGAAAGACTCCCCTTCTCCCCCAATCTTGATGAAAATGGAGTAGGAACTAGAAAGGAGTCCATAATTTCTATGGATCTCTCATACCAAGAAACAAGGATACCCTCAGTTGTGCCAATTGCAGGGAGGGATACCCATTTCATGAACCGCTTGTGCCAGATTTGAGCCGTTAGTTCAGGTGAAATCACTGTCTACTTTGTCTCTTGTAGAGCAACAATACGCGGTCGAGCTGTAGCTAAAGTTTGCCTAATAATGAAACACTTATCCTGGGAACCATATCCTTTGACATTCCAAGAAACTATCTGCATGACTAACACCAAATCCCCTATGGGCCAAAATCCAATTAATTTGAATCACTAGCTGGAAGAGCTGGATGTCAATTTTGTAAAGAAAGTTGGTCACTCGATGAAAATCATCCTCATAGCAATGCGAGTGTATCTTGGGGTCATCGATTAAACACATGCTCTGGTTTAAATCCAAATTGGGATGCTGGTCCTCTTCTTCATCATATAAATTTCGGGGATACATTTCTGCCATTGCCCAAAGCTGCATCCTACATTAGGGGAGGGAAATCTTATGATAGAGCATACCTTTTCTCGACTGTACACATTGCAAGTTGTGTGATTGCCAGGCTCCTCGTTGTCATGAGCATTGCTATCGCTCCCTTGTGCCCAATTTCCACCAAAGAAGGGGTTGCTGGAACATAGTCTTTTGATCAGGGGATGAGGTGACCGTTACCACCTCTTTACCTTGCCTGGAGGCAGTGCTAGTCATGGTGATCCATCTGTTGTCAATGCCTTGATTGTGGGCCCATTTTGGTATTTATCCTCAGGGGACCCATATGTTTTCCTCATCATATTTCATGGGTTAGTAGGTAGCTGTCTTTGGGCTTGTGTGCCTACTTGTTGTTCCCCTTGATGTTGTAAGTCCTTATTGGTCTGTGTCAGTTGTTTCCCTGTGCTGTTGACCTGTGGATTGAGGTGGATTGCCTTTTTATCTTTGGTTTCCTCCCTCTGGGCACCTGTCTTCCCCTTGCTTGTCCCTACACCACATTCTTTGTCGTTGCCTTGAATCCTGGTACGGTCCCTGCTATCTACCCCTCTTCTATCATGTCGCCTCTCCCTTGTAGGGCGGTGCGCATACATGAACACTGGGGGATCGCAACCCGTGCTCCAGTCATCTTCCTTAGTTAGGGTTCGATGCCGACGTAGCTCCTCCGCTTCTAACGATTTTCGAACTTTGGCTTCCCAATTCTCCCGTTGCTTTTCTCTAGCCTTCTCCACTTCCCGACACCATGACTTTTGTAGATCCTATAGCCGAAGCTCTTGGACTTCATTGTCGTCATATATTTCGATCCCCACCTGGAGGTATCCATTGGGATGTCCTCTAACCTTCAAAATGGCCATTTCCTTGGATCTATTAGCAACGGTGATCTCAGCTACATCAAGGAGGCCACCACACTCCTTTGTTGCCTTAGCTAAATATGCTTAATTGCACTTTTCCCATGGGATTCCCTCAGCACCAACCTAGGTATGCCAACATACGATTTTCCTTTCCTCCCACAACTCGAATTTATGCCATTCCTCCACCTTAATGCCACTGTTGAACCTTTGAAATTTGCCTTCTGTTCATTGACAAACTTCTTCCCCATTTGTACAATGTAACGTTGCGTGAGCCTCATTGATAATAGTTAGATTTGCTTCTCTTCCCAGGGTTTGATGTAATTCCTCTTCAATCTGCTTCTAGGCACGCTTGTCGGAGTTACAAACTACCTTGATCTTCTTAGACCGAATATTCAGCTTCTACGTGGATGTTCCTTCCATTTTCGTGACTCTTCCTGCCATGCCCAGTCCCATATTGTCTCCTCTCTTTGGATCGTCTTTTATGCGCCTACTAGTAGTGTATTGTTCTCCTTTGGCTTCTATCTTCTTCTTGTGTAATAAGACTTCTTTTTGCTCTATCGAGAATTCACCCAGAAATTGGAAAAGTGTATGTCATGTTTGCTTCTCTAGCTCCTTGGGAATGTAAATGCTTTGGAACACCCCTTGGACTACCTTGACCAACTTCATAAAGCTTCCTTGTGTATTAGTGTAGGTCTCCATAAGGAGGGTGTAGTTAGTTCCCCTCTTGGTTTTCTTGAATGTTCAATCAAGTGACCTCTCTAAGGCATGTTTCACCTCTACTCTAATCCATTGTATATTGTGCTTCTCTAGAGACATGGTGTACATGTTGTTTTTATGATTTTGTTACTGTCCTTGGAGACACAAATGGAAAACATCTTGAAGATGGATTCAAAAGTAAAAAACTTTCATGTCCCTTGGGAATAGCATCCCACTCTTCAATGGAAGTTTCTTTTCCTTCCCCCTAGAACCTAATCCGTTGTACTGTATTGTTTGAGATATCTGATTTTTTTACCCTGTTTTGTCACCGTTATCCAATCATCATCACATCTCTCATCGCCACTGTTTTGTCTTCTAAGTAAAGCATGTCGATAATCGTGTCCAGTCGCCGTCTTGAATCCCATTGCTATCTCAGTTAGAGAATTCTAAACCATGGTTCTTCGAAATTGTCTAAAGGGTGATCTTTAGGCGTTTAGCTCAGGAGTCTATTGCTTATTTTGTACAGTATCTGATGGGTGTCTAAGTTGGTCTTCATTTTCTGTGTAGTGCTTCCACTTTAATAAAAATTACTTTCATTGTTTCTTGTCAAAAAAAGAATTAAAATAAAACAAATAATTATATAATAAAAAACATTTAGTAATTCATAACTATATATGGCATTTTATTTTACTTCCATGAGGAAATTTACCTAAGCCCTTTAAAAAGATATTTGCAGATGCTCTCCTAGATCACCTAGGTCACTGCTTAGGCCGTTAGGGAATGCTAGGCAACACTATTGGTGATTGTTGTTTGTCCTTGGATATTATTTGGGTGAGATGGTTCTCTTTCCCAATGGTGCCGACTAATGGATATTGGGAGAGTCATGGTAGGGTGTTCCCTTGTTATGATAGTTTTTAACCTTGGTGTTGTGCTCACTAGCGGGTGGGCTGCTTGTTTGTAGTTTGGTGCATCAAGTGGGAAAGAAACCATAAAGTTTTGATGCTTGTTTGTAGTTTGGTGCATCCAGTGGAAAAGAAACCATAAAGTTTTGATGGCATCTTTACCTCTCTCGCTGTAGTTTTGGAGAAACCACATGTGGTTGCTTCTTTTTGAGTTTCTTCTAGATCATTATCTAATGGGTATTCCATGTCCAAGTTGCTTTATGGTGGGATACGTTTGTATAGCTGTAGATCATGTAAAGAATACATTGGACTGTAAGTCATATACCTCATAAATTAATATATACACAATCTGTTCTTGTTTCTTTCCCCCAGCTCTAGTTTTAAAATTTAACACCATTTCCTCTGTTGGAAGCATACACTTTGAGACTTCCACCAACATATACCTACTTACTCTTTTGACATTCAATTATGGACTTAGGAAAATGTTTTTTGTACCTTGTTCCTACAACTCTCCTTTGATGCCATTTATCTGATTCCTAGTGTAGATGTATTTATTGCAGTTCATGTTGCCTGTCTTAAATTGTTTCTGCAGGTACTCCTGTGCTGTGGTGATGATTAATTTATTTTCAATGTAGGCATATATGGCAATACACCATCCAAAGGACTTAAATGAGGCTGATTTAGCTCGCAAAAGGCTAATATTTGATGAGTTTTTCTACATTCAGGTATTTTCATTATGTCAGCAAGTGATCAATCGTTTTCTGTTCTTATTTGAAGCAAATGTGGGAATCCAAAATCTTATTCTTTTCTAGATAAATAGGGGCTTTTGCACAATGACTTCTGGTGGGCAAAAGAAATCTCCAGCTATTCACATTTGATGTTAATTCCAATAATTTACTTGTGCTAACTGTATTCCTTTCATCTGCAAATTTATTTGTTTATATTCTATGCTAAAATAGGATGAGAGCATTATATTAAATTTGTCTTTGACGCAATCTTGCTAACTGAAGGGTGTTTCTTTCTCTCTCTCTCTCTCTCTCTCTCTCTCTTTTTTTTTTTTTTTTTTTTTTGGGAAAAAGAAACACATTAAACTTCCAAGAATAAAAGAATGATAAGGTGTGTGGATCCTTGATTCTTTTCTTAATTATCCAAATGTATTCTCAAACTCTATGGATTACTTGACTAGCTTGGGGGCATGGATTTTGATGAATCGGATATTCAAAGTCTTAGTAAAATTACTCATGTTGGACTTACAATCTTCTTTGCAATCTCTGAAGTTATCAACCACTGTGTTCCTTATTTGACTCTTTCTACTTTTTAGTTAGCCCGACTGTTTCAAATGCTTCAACCACTTGGAACATCGATAGAAAGAGATGGATTGCTGAATAGTTACAGAAAGCCAGAACTAAACACTGTTCTCATTGACGAATGGGCCAGTCTCACCAGGAAATTTTTGAAGGCTCTTCCATATTCTCTAACTTCAAGCCAGTTAAATGCAGTGTCAGAAATTATTTGGGATCTGAAACGGCTCATACCCATGAACCGGCTTTTGCAGGTGCTGTAAGTGAATAATACCTTTTTAATTTTTTGATTATGGAAAATTTATATACTATGCAACTAACGATGTTCACTGAATATGCCCCTGAAGTTCTTTGGAAATGACAAATAAGTTTGCAATCTTTTAATGCTATATTTTATCAAGTGCTCCACATCTTTCCCCTATCTTATATATTTATCCCGTCCTAATGTTTGCTTACTATTCGGATTGTCTAATTATTATTATGTCTTGTAACCTTTTTGTGGTCTGTGTTTTAAAGTTGGAGTTTTCTATTCTTGTGACATTCTGATACTTGGAGATTAACTTAAACTTGAGTATTTTATTTGCTGGATCTTGGTCATGGCATGGAAAGTTTTTGAACTTTTCTAATGTTTTTGATTGATCAATCATCTTTCTTTTTCTTTTTTTAAAATCATCCGGTTATAAATTAAATGCAAATGAAATACTATAAAATTCCCATATTTAGGTAATTAGCTATGATGAAATACTTTTTGAAAATGAAAATTCTTTTACTTTTTTTGAAAATTTTGAAATTAAATGTCAATAAAAATCAATGCTTTTTTCAACGTTTGATAGTAGATGTTCACTCTTTGCAGTTGGAAGAATGCCCAATTTGTGTGGATTGGATCAGACACTTTTTGCCTTGCCTTAAATTAACACCCTGTTTCCTGAATGCCCTCAATTCATATCTTTACTTCAAGGCTTCTTTTTTTTTTTTTTGGTTTTTGAAGGAGAAACTAGAAATTTTATTAATAAAGAAGATAGATGGACAAGATGTCCGATCAATCAAGACAGCGCATTACATGAGAAGTTGAAAAATGGAGGGCCACCACCTCATCCAATCTCCAAGAGAATACCTGCCTCCCCATTTAGAGTTAGAAACCCAAACAACAAAAAGATAGGTAGTTCTATGTACAATATTACTAATATCTACCACTAAGTTCTTAAAGATACAACTATTTCTATGTTCCCAAATAGCCATCCAAACAGCAAATCTAATCATCATCCAATATCGCTTCAATCTTTGCGGAGTCGATTCTGGATTGGATAGAGTGATGACATCATCTGACGGAAGAGGTAGAACCGGCAGTAGATTGCGCCACACTTCCCATGCAGCCTTCATAGTCCTGCAGTGCCAAAAAAGGTGGAGCATGTCATCCTCAGCATCCCTACACAAACAACATCAAGAAGGAGAAATGTATCTATTAGGCATTTTTAACTGCAATTGAACTGAAGAGTTTGATTTGCCTAAGATCACAAGCTAAGCCAAAATTTTATTTTTCATGGGGATCGGGGTTTTCCATATGATCTCAAATGTGTTCTCAGCTTTGTTTCCATGGTCTGTGTCAACCTGCCCCAACAATGCATCATAGCAGGACTTAACGGAGAAGGTTTCTCTATCTTCTCCTTTCCATATCCAGGAGTCCTGTCTATCCACGAATTGCACTTGATCTAGCCTCTGTACATGTCAGTAAGTTCTCCAATTTCCTCTTCCTTCAAAGCTCTCCGAAAATTAAAGTTCCAACAGGGGTTATTATGAATGTTTTCCAAGTCATTACCCTTCATCTGAAATAAGGTGGCCGTCGGATATGAAGTCAGCCTGTACAGTCTAGAGAATTCTTCTTTCAAGGGGCATCGTCCCCTCCATGTATCTTCCATGCCCGAATTTTCATTCCATTGCCCAGTCTCCATTGGATTTGACCCAAAAATCTCGGGTAAATCGAATATATGAACATCCAGGGGAACGTTCCTATTGTCCTATTCTTGAGCCCTGTTGTTATGTCATTGTGTGAGATCCCATGAATGCTCCTGATGACCCTTCTCCATAGGGAGGATTGCACCTTTGAAAATCTTCATAGCCATTTTGCGGATGGGGCTAGATTCCGGAATGCTAGATTTCCCACACCCAGTCTTCCTCTGTCCTTTTGAAGGCAAACTTTCTTCCATCCAACCGGGAACTAGGGTTTCTTTGCCCTTTTAGACTTCCAAAAGAACTTTTGGATGCATCTCTCTATCTCATTTTTTACAGTTACTGACATTTGAAAAATGGACATGTAGTATGATGGTAGTGCTTCCAGTATGGTCTTAGCGAGGAGCAATCTCCCTCCTCTTGATAGATAGTTGCCTTTCCATCCCTCAATGTGGCGTTTGACTGTTTGCACTACAGGGTTCCAAAAGAAAATTCTTTTACAATTCCTTCCTAGTGGAAGACCTAGGTACTTCATAAGCCAATCACCTGCTGAAATATTTAATATATGCTCTGCGTGAGAGAGATTAGACCTTGGCAGATTAATGCCTGCGATCTGACTCTTGTGGAGATTGAATTTTAGGCCTGAGATTAAGGAGAAGCTTTCAAGGACTCTCCTAAGTATTTCGAACTATGCTGATCGTTACTTAGGAAGAAAAGAGAATCATCTGCGTATAGGAGATTTGAGAGACTAGTTTTGTTCGTCCCCACCTCGAACCCTTGCAATCCGTGGACTTTTGCCTTCTGCTGCCAAAATATATAGGAATGGAGAGAGAGGATTGCCTTGTCTAAGACCCTTGTATGCCTTTATCTTCCCCCTAGGTCTGCCGTTAATGATGATCGAGTAGGAAACGGAGGATATACATCTGAAGATCCATTTGCGCCATTTGGTGCCAAAGTCCTTTTTTTCCAGGACAAACATGAGGTAATGCAATCTGACCGAATCATAGGTCTTTGAAAAGTCAATTTTTACTACTAATCCCTCTTTGTGGCTTTCCTTGTAGTCTTCGATGGCTTCGTTTGCTATAAGCACCGCGTCCATGATATGTCTGTCCTTTACGAATCCTAGTTGAGATTCTGCTATTGTGCCTTTAATAACCTCCTTTAATCTTTTCATCAATACTCTGGCAATGATCTTGTAGAGACTGGTAACCAAGCTTATGGGCCGGAATTCTTTGACTTTCCTGGAGCTGCTTTTCTTGAGTATTAGTTGAATGTAAGTCTCGTCTGTACATCTGTTAATAATGCCAGAGCTATGGAATTCATTCACCGCACTAAGGATATCCTGTCGAAGTAATGCCCAGTTTTTATGATAGAACATCATGGAAAAGCCATCCGGCCCTGGAGCCTTTTCCCCATCATAATGGAACACTGCGTCTCTAACTTCTGCCTCCAAGAATGTTCGTTCCAACCACCGGCCCTGATCTTCCGAGATAGCACTCTAGTCAACACCATTAACGACCCATTTTGATTCATTATGTTCAGAGTATATATGGGAGAAATACGATAAGACGTGTTCCTCGATTTCTGCCATTGACTCTATTAATCTGCCTCTTTCAGTTTCTAGCTTTGTGATGACGGCACGAGTTCTTCTCATAGAGAGAATTTGATGAAAGAATTTCGAATTCACATCTCCTTCCCTCGCCCATTTAAGGCGGGCCTTCTGGCAAGCTACCCTTTCAATTAGGAGCTCTATCAGGTAAAGCTGGGACAAAAGAGAGGCCCTTTCCTCTCTCTTGTCGCTGGAGTTTCCGGATAACTCTATTTGCTCATCAATCTCTTGGAGTTTCTTCGTTAGCCTGGACTGCTTGCTACAGTCTTCTATTCTGCTCTTTCCTCGCAGGTCCAGTTTCAGATTTTTGAGTTTTTGCATGAACCTGTACCCTTGCCGTTGGTAGTCAGCAGGTTTGTTCCACCACCTTTGCATATTTTCCTGGAAATTCGTCCTATCCATCTATTCATGCACGAACCTAAATGGAATGGGACCCCATTCCATAGGCTGGGAGTCGAGAACAATGGGCCAGTGGTTCTAAGTTGTTCTTTGCATGTGTAGTGAGAAGAGAGTGGGAACATGGTGTCCCATGAGGGATTGACCAAGAATCTGTCCAATCTGGATAAGGTCACCTGCTCCCGATTGTTAGTCCATGTGTACTTTGCATTTTTCAGATCAATGTTCCTCAGCTGCAGTTCATTGACCAAATCATCAAACTGGGTCATGGAGGAGCTTGTTGCAGGGCCGTGTAGCTTTTCCTCTGGCTTCCTGATAGCATTAAAATCCCCTCCGATGCACCACGACCCAGACAGAAGAGACGAGAGCGCTGCTAACTCGTCCTAGAATTCCTATCTTTCAGTACCTAGACACGGTTCGTATATCGCTGTAAACCACCAATCGTTGGACCCTAGGCTCTTCAGCTTGATTGACTGGGAAAAACGTCCCTCAAATTTGTCAATTACTTCAAACACTCTAATGTCCCATGCGATGAGGATGCCCCCGGTCGTCTCTGAAGCTGGAAGGCAGACCCAATTAAGGAATTGACGTGTCCATAACTTGGCTATCAGGTTCTCTGGCCAAGCGGACTTCTTGGTCTCTTGCAACGCAATGAGATTAGGTTTGGTGTCAAGGATCGTTTGACGAATGAGATTAACCTTCCCGGTGGATTCGCATCCTCTTATATTCTAGGAGAGGATCCGCATCTAAATCACAATACCCTTCCCTTACTGCCGGCTTAGGTGGACTCTTCCAAGTGTAACAGCTGAAGGTTAATCCCGTGAAGGAATCGCGCCACCCGCCTCTGGAATGCTTTGGTGGGAAGACGTCTGCTTGTCTTCCCCTTGATCCTTGGCTTGTGGTTGGGGCTCGCTGGACTCCTGATTAGCATTGGAGCAACGTGCGCCATCAGAGTGAGACAATATTTGGAAACCAGAGCATACCTTGTCATGCTGTGGAGAAGCCCCCAGATTTTCGAACTCAGTTTCCTCATCAGTGCTTCCTAGGTTCAAACGGGACTTCGGTATCCCCGTCATACCTGCTCCTGACAGCCCCTCCGAGTCGATGTCAAACTTCTTTATCATGACGTCCTTGCCTTTGCTCCTCTTCGCGCTCGTCATCTCAATCCATTTGTTTTGATGGCTAGGTATACCTTTACTCCTCGAGTATGTGTGGATCGGTGCCCCTGCTGGGTTGCCGGGCCCCCGAGTCCCTTTAGGGAGGCTCGCCTCTCGTTCCATATTTCCAGCTTCTTGCATTTCAGGCCCTTCTTTAATTTCGGACCTTGTTTGACCTGATTTACCTGTCTCCTTGCCTTGGTACTGACCCAGAGAATCATCATCCTCCTTGCTGGATGGTCTAGAATGACAGTTCTCCTTCTCATGCTAACGTTTGCATGTGTACGTCGCCGAAGCCCGCCGCCTGACTCCTGAACACCAGCAACAGGTGTAAGTCGACGAGCTGACGACTCTGATTGCAGGTACGTTCTCGAGCCCTCCGCCTTCTCCGTCGCCACTGCTCTCCAGGAACCCTCTGTCGCCGGAGCCTTGTTCTTTGCTCTTCTCCGGTCTTCTTTCCTTGCTTCGTCCACCTCCAGTCCCCATGTCTTCTGTAGGTCCATGAGCTTCAGCACCGTTATGCCATCATCATCATAGATCTCCAGTTCTACTGGTAGAAGCCTCGAATCGTGACCTCGTAGTTTCATGATTGCTAGCTCTCTGGACCTGTTGGAGAGGGTGTCCTCCGTAATATCCATCATCCCTCCGCACCTTTCTGCAACTTCCGCCAGGAAGCTAAGTGTCCATTTCTCTGCAGGGATTCCTTCGATCCCGACCCAGCTATTCCTACAGGCGATTTGACGCTGTTCCCATAGCTCAAACTCATACTATTCATGTACGGAGATGTCTGTTAGGAAGCCTTCCTGAGATGGGCCCATTAGCTTGGAAATTTCAGGGCCATCCCTGTAGTGCAAGATTGCTCTGCCAACATCTAATATGGTGAGGTGAGGATCTCTACCCAGGATAAGGGATATATCCTCCTCAATCTCCTACCACGAGAAGAAGTCAGAGTTTCGGACGATCTTTATTTTAGTTGATCGTATGTCTTTTTTTAGGGGGAACTTTCTTCCCCTCCATTTTGTTTGTCTTGTTTCTAATGAGTGAGCTTCCTAACTGCCTGTTAGCTGATGCTTTCTTCTCCTCCCTTGCTATCTTCTTCAACTGAGCTCTCATCTCATCAACTTTGAGAGCTTCATAAATCGTCCACGTTGGTTTGTCAAAGTCTCAATAAATACTGTATGGTTTCCCATGCGTCTAACACTCTTAAATTCGTTCTTTTTGGAAAAAACCAGTAGCATTCTTCACCTCAACAGAAAACCATGAAATATCAGCCTTCGAGAGTGATAGTGTGTAGGTGGCGTTGAAGGTCAACTCTTGGATAATGTACTCGCCCGTCAGTGTTGCCACCTCGACTTCAAAAGTCTTGAACTTGGAATCAAACGAGAATAATTTCTAGATGTGAAGACTTTTTCAGGAAGATCGTTCTCGCTTCCACGCATCC
>JAJIYU010010856.1:0-15870 GCA_030144865.1 Tinospora cordifolia
CATGAGTGCTTTTCCTTTACACATTTTTTCTCTATGTATATTACCATCATACTACACGAAATATTATTTTTATGAGTGCATCTAATTAATACTTTATACACATGTTTTTTTTTATATTAATATCATATTAAAAATATTATTTTCTTATTCAAATAGAGAAGCATATAATTACCCAAGAATTTTTTTATGTCTAATATTAATCATCGTATATTCTTTTATACCTCCATATTAACTAATTAATTGTATACCAATGACCAAATATAAATATGTGTTTATATTTAAATATATACATATATGTGTTTTAAACTCAAATTTCGATTATTATGTCATTGAAATTTTCGGTATTACAATTATGACATCACTAAAATTTCAGGTATTACACCTGTGCACCAAACTGGGCCTAAAAGATAGATGCAAGTTGGGTAAGGTTTTCACATGCAAACATATTTTTTTTTTCAACTTTGAAGATTGTTTTTACATCTTTTTTCTTTAGTAAGTTTTTGGTTTTTATCCAAGGCTAAATTATTTAACAAGCAACACAATTAACACATCTTGAAGGCAATATAACACCTAAAACTTGATCCTATGAAGTTGAACATCATGGAGAGTTAAGATTTCATTATTGTTGATGTACACATAACCATCTCGGTAGAAACAAAAGTTAGTCATTCGAGACTAACACTATTGCATGGGTCGATCTTATACAATTAACATATTGAGTATACTTTTAAGAATTATTCAGAACTACTATTAAAACATATCCACCATGTGTTTGAGCCATTGTGAAATATGTAGAAAGCCAAGATTAGGGTGGCAATACATACCATTTGTTAAATGGGTCATGACACACAAAGTCGAGTACAACACGAGTAACTTGAATATTATATATTTAAATTGTTAATTTAAATAGCTTAAGAAAGTGGCTCATGCATGACTCAAAATAGGAACTCCACATTATTAAAACAATGATTTAACCAATTTAACTAATAGGTCACTTTGTCAAATGGGCTACATTTTGATATTTATATATTCATTGGACTTGTTTTTGCCTAAATTATAATTTTTACCATTAATAAATAAATCATCTTTATTATATTATATATAAAATTGATTACTAGAAATACTGGATTTTAGTAAATACTTACTCTAATATTTTCAATCAAAATAATATGTTTACTTAAACAAATCAATTTTATGTATTATTTCTTAATTTTGTGTATATGATTACTAACTTGACTGTGTAAATCAAGAATAAATCTATTAACCTAATATAGGTTAAATGAACTTATTCACATAGATGAACCTACCCACTTGAATTAACATACTTAGCTTCGACGACATGTTTAATTGGGGCAATATGTTGCCAACACAATAATTTTTAAGAGAATTTAAAAATATATATATTAAGAGCCCAAGTTGTTTTTTTGTATTGTTATTTAGGCTTTATATTTTTTTTAAAGACATGGTATTATTTAAAAGAAACATAAACGTTTTTTTAAAGGTATAATACAATTTCCTTTTCAAAAAAATAAAATATATCACGTAATCATTAAACAATTCTGAAAATTACTATTTCAAAAAATACTAATAAAATACAAAAATATGAATAATTTCTTAAAAGTTAAATTAAAGAAGGGTTTTCTCAAGAAAATTTTAAAAAATATATATTATTACATATTACTATATATACATTTTAAATTAACTTATTCATGAATTGTTGATTAATTTATTATTAATCATGTTAAATAGATTATTTTAAAGTTTAACAAGCTAACTTGTTTATGACTCATAATTAATTATGTCTAACTGTGTTTAACCTATTTTGACTAGAATTTATTTATATTAAACCTAAACTCGTTAATTTTATGCCATGTTTGGTCGAGTTATTGTCTCGTGACATGAATTATCACCCTTAGCCAAGGTTAATAACAATGTAAAAATAGTGTTGTGGTAAACATTTCTTTTGACAATAGTTCACAACCATTGTAAAATCTAGGACAACTAAAATCCATTATAAAATTCATTTGGAAGTTTTGACTCTTGATATTATCTATAATATATTTGCAATCATTGTGGACTGTTCTTTTTATTTTAAATTCATTAACAACCTATTTTTCAGCTTGTTAAATACTAATGTGTATATATATCACAACTAAAACATTTACAACAAGTTATCTTTTTTTTTTAATTATTAAAATATGTCTATTATACTCCCAATAAGAATCTTATTTTATCTTGTGGATTTGATAGTTAGTTGCATTTCAAAACAAACTTACTCAAATGTTCAAAAGAATTAAAAAACACATCAATGTTTTATTTTCATGTGACATTTAATCACACAAATTTATATACTAAAGGAAAAATAAAAAAGAAAGAGCTATTTTAGTTTCATTAAGCGGTGTTATAGCGCTAATGCCCCAAACATCGTGACCTGAATCGAGGCTATGTGCTACCCCAACTCCGATGTTCCTAGCTCAATGACTTGAGTTATGGTGTTGTGTTTTTTTTTTCCTAATCCTAATGATGTATCTGTGAGTTATTGCAAATTATTTTTTACACTACTTTACTTTTTCGTCAATTCTCTTCACTAATGCGCACTTACTCACATACAAAACACAACAAAGCCAAGATAAATGCCACGAAAACAAAGCAAAATAGTAAAATGTGCACCAAAAATGTTATGCATGCGTGCAACACTAATAACAATGCAAAATCCTAATTATAATACTATAAATTAATTCAACTATTTTCTGAATTCCCAATACATATAACATAAAAATGCCATAACGAAACTCACTCAAATCTATTGAACTCCAACATACATCCAAAAAACTAAAATACATATTTATGCCTAAAACACATAACTAAATCAAAACATCAATACATGACAGTGCACATATTGCACTTATCATGCTTGCAACAAGATTCATCAAGAGTATGGACACATCATCAAAAGATTATTAACACTTAATAATTTGCTAGTCTACTAAGTGGTTTTTGATTCACTATTCTACTAAATGTTTAAATGCTAACAAACAATATGCATATGAGACTTGAGTTTGAATTGAGTATGTTTCAAGACCGCAAGATTTGGTATGCAATAAAGTTCATGAAAATGTGAGAATCAAGCAAGAACACGAGGATGGCATGTGTGACACCCCAGCTCCCTGCATCTATCTCTGTCTCTGTTGCGACGATCCGTCGCGGGGCCACGCGCGGAGACGGAGCACACCTGTTCGTTCGTTCAGCGGGAGACATCAGGCATCTGGTCGTTCACAGAGAGTTGGAGGCCACGTGATTTGTTTCTCTCTCTTTTTCAATCTCATGTTTCAAACATTTCTTACAAGTAAGTTATGAAGTAAAAACTAAAATGTACAACGACAATCAAAATACTCGTTCCTTTCAGTAGATGTGAAATTCATTAAAATGCATACAACGAAATTCAGTTCATTCATAAATCCGTAGTGAATTCATATTTGACCAAGTGAATTACTTTGCAGTGGAATCACATTTCAAATTTATTTCTAAAGCATAGTATGAAGATAAAACATGGCTCAAGGGGCCTAAGTTCCAAAATATTTAATTTACATGTGAAACTATTCAAAGATAAAAGATGACACATACTCAGTTCAACTTAAACACTAAAATATTATTTACAACAAAATGATACAATGGTAAACTCAAAGAAAACGGTAAACTGTGACAACCTCCCAACGAGGTCACTACCCAAAATGACAGCCTGTATGCTGACCTACTCTTGCGGTGTCAATGATCACCTGTAATAGAAAAGTGGGGTGAGCTTGAAAGCCCAGTGGATCATCCTTATACATCACTAGCATTATACAAATCAGAATACAAAACATACAATCACTTTCATTACATTAGGTATTTCACAAAATTTCTTGTTTTGTTATCATCTAAGACCGAAAGAGTCCATAACCCTCGGTATCCCCTGTGTGGTCCGGGGGTAACGCCCGAGGGCCGGTTACCTTCGGCCACAATCTAAGGATGGAAGTCCGCAGTGGCTCTCCGTCCAAAGACACAATCAGCTGTCGCAGTCAGCTCAGGTAGGGACACCCACGATGACACCATAAGGCTGGTTACTGTGCCAATACGTGGAGTTATTAATCTTAATTTAATGTTCTTTAGTCATACAAGTCATTCCAAGTCATACGTAACCATCAATGTACAATTTAAAGTAAATCAAAATAGACGTGTTCAGCCATTCATGGAAATCATCTCATAGAAATCTCTATCTAGCATGTTATGGCACAAGCAATCATGCATCAAGGACATACACCAAGTCAAACCCAAACAAGGTCAATCAAGCAAGCCCTAGCATGTTTTTAACATACCTTAAGCTAACTAAACATCATGTTATGCATTCAAAATTTGGATAAGGCTAGGGAGTAAGAAAATCACACCCACTTGTACTCCACACTCTTGCGCCTTGTTCCTCGTTGTGCACGCCTCAGATTATTAATCTATGGGGTTTTTAAACAATGAAAATATGTGAGTCTAAGGCATACATAGCATAACGAAAACCCTAAGGTTTGTGTTCTTGGCGCATGTGTTTCAAATGCACCCAAAATCAGAACAAAATAAGGAAACACTGGTGCATGTAGCATTACTGCGGCAATGCGAAGTAATGCCGCGGTCGCCGGAGTTGGCGACATGTGCTTAGTACCTCAATATTTGGTCATTAAGTTTAAGACATACATCAACTAAAGGAAAGACAGTTTACATTTGAGAAAAATGTTTTTGAAAAGCTAAGAAAACCAGATTTCAAGAGGGTTTCGAGATTTACCTTAGCACAAAACCTTTTCCAAGCATGCCCCAACCCGAATCCACCCTTGTTGATGTTGCTCTTCGAGAATCTGAGCTTGAAAATGGTAGAGAATGGTTTGAAGGAGCTCAAACCACCCTTAGAACTCAAAAAAACACTTAAGAAATGAGATGAGAAAATTTGGTGAGAGCTTGAGAGAGAAATCAGCGATTTGCGGCAGAAAAATCTCAGATCTAGGGTTTTCTGCGCATTTTCGTTTATATAGAAATTGATGAATTACTGCGGTCACTGTGGCATTATCGCGGTCACTCGAACACCGATTGTGGTCACCAGAATGAACTTCCCTGTTTCATTTCTGGGTTTCTCCTGCAATTACCGTGATCACTTTAGGATCGATCGTGGTCACCAGAACAATGTATTTTTCTTCATTTTCTAGGTTTGTCCAGAATTTACCGCTGTCACTAATCCAATTACCGCGGTCCCCAGAATGAAATTTTGGTGTTTAGCGTCTTTTCTTCGCCATTTCTCATGCTTCTCGGATTTTATCACTCTTATACTTATTTAGACTTATAATACATGGTTTTTGGGTATTTTTGGCCATTTTTATTCTTTTATTAAGTGTGTTATTCCACTTTAACCATTCACTAACCACATGGAGGTCTTATAGACTTTCAGGGTATTACAACATGAAAGTAAGATCATATACTTGAAGGTGAAAGATGAATAACATGAAGATGAGATAGCTAAAAAGGAAAATAAAGTAAAATAGGGCAAGGTGCCACAAGTCAAATATGACTTAGAAGAGAAAACCAAATAGAGATAAACAAACAAAAACGAAAGAAAGAAACAACATCAAATGGTCTAACTATTGTAGAAAGGTTTTATGTTATGCGTCTTAGATCATATTTAAGTTGCATATTACATTCTATGTTGAATTATTTGCTATTGCATTTCATCTTTAGATAACTACATTGCATCATATCCTATTATCTCTATAACACCCCACTTCCCCCATGTGACCCAACTCGTTTCGGTTCTAGAGGGCGTAATCACCGTAATGCCTTTGAACCAATAATTCATCATGTTAATGTCACGTGCGAGCATCAATTAAACATATCATCACAGCCACCTAAAAGGTTGGATGTCACTTTATCTTTTTCTTTCTTTTCTACCTCTTTCTGTCCCAACTCTATGACGTATTTTGATCCCAATAACTCATATAGATTTCATATGAAACACTTTGAAATCTTTTGATAAGATAAATCATTTCTGTCATTTGAAAATCAATTGCAATATTCAAGAGGTATAAAAACTTTCGAGTTTATTACAATGAAACAACTTTAAAACTGACAAAGGAAACTAATGCCAAGATGCTTAACTTAAACAAAATTATGAAACTTGAAAAGAAAATTCTAAAAGTAATTCTCATTATTTACACAACCTTTGATTATTAGTTTCCTAAAATGTTAGAAAAAGGGGTGAGCTCAAGAGTGCAGTAGATCATTCCAAATATTTAAACTATTATTTTAATCAAATAAAACATACATGTCAAACACTTTCATAGATTATGTGATTCAAATAATTAGTTGTTCAACAGTCAATGTTAAGACATAAAGGAATTCACCTCAATGTTCCAAATATAGGGATAGAGGTCAATCTAAATGCTCAAACTCTTCATCCGTGAAGTAGGGTCAATCTAAACACCCAATTCACCAATTGAGGAAGTGGGGTCAATCCAAACACCTAGTTCACCAATTGAGGAAGTGGGGTCAATCCAAACATCCAGTTCCAAATCAAGAAAATCAATAAACAAGTTGGGTCCAGATTGGAACATTCATGATGAAATCTATCACTGTGCCAGTAAGTGGTTATCTCTTTGTTAGTATTTCTTTAATGGAAAAATTATTGGAAAAAGATTTTAGAAGACACATTCACATAAGAAAGAGATAATTTCATTTAAAGTTTTCAACCCACGGTACATTAAAACTTCACCAAATACACTATATATAGACTTCATTACTTAAGCAACTTTGGCTCATTCAAACCTCATATGAGATTCCCCGTAAACAACAACTAACACCACTACCTATAACTTCTTACACATGACGCAATAAAGAATAACAAGTTACATAACCACCCAATACACTAGATAATGCCCCATAAAAAATAACTACAAATAAGTTAAAATAACATCTCACAACTACATATAACTACAAATAAATTAAAATAACTTCTCACAACTACATAAGCTCCACAACTTGATAACCACCCATACACATTTAAATTAACTAACAAAAACATACCATGGCATATTGAATCAGATATAAAGCAGGGAAATAGCATGTGAGCATGGTGAACATTACATCATAGTCATGTTATTTCATATAGCACAGATCATGTTATTACACAAATGATAACATACATCATCATTCATATAACTCTAGGTATGTATATTCGAGGCATAACATGTATATTCTACACAAACCATAGTCCTAGACTGCAAGCATACATTATTTGAATTAAGATAATAATTTAAAACTTAGAAATCATTTCCACTTTTGATGCTTAATTCCTTCCTAGTCCTTGTGGTGTTATGTCGAACTTCTTTGAACCTTCATCCTTCAAGATTAGGACTAAGTATTTTTTTTCTCAATGATTCATGAGTTTCTAATCCTTCTAAATTATATTCTAATGATTCCTTATTTTATATGGTATGTAATGTGCACAGATATCCTCCTAGATGAGCCTAAATATGCTCCTACTTTTGTGTGTCGTGGTAGAGGGAAAGATTACTGTAGTAATTAGAATGCACAACTAAAAAAAAAAAAAGAAGTGTAGAGGCGCTACCTAACCAATGGGTGTCACAAGAGTGTAGTGTTATTACCACAATATGCTAACGTGGTATCCAGAGGATAGTGCCAAGTTTATATTACACTTTCGCAGTGGAGTATCGCGATAATCAAAGGAAAAGTCTAAAAACAGAGGAAAATGAAGGCATTACCATGATAATAATGATCACTACTACGTAATTAGCACGAAAATCAAATTTTTGTGCATATTTCTCCCATCCCTTGTTATCCTATGACTTTGACATCCTAATACCTCAAAATCTAGACCATGAACCATGCATTAGGACTTAGGGTCATTATACCTTCTTTGATTAGTTGAATCCTCCATATGCTCCAAAAGAATGTCTAGAATTCAGTTCTTGCTATTGCTATGTAGTATTATGAATTTTTCTTCTTCCTACTACTATGTTTGCTCTGTAGGACAATTAGTGAACAAAAGAGTGTCAAGAAGACGACTTGGAGAGCAAGAAGAGAAGAAAACTCGTGCTTGCTTGAGTGATGAGAATGGGGTGCTCATGTTAGGATTATATACAATTCAATTGGGTTGAGTTTAGAAAGTTTGGTGTTATTTTCTTGGTACAAATCTTTCCTAAACTCCTTTTCTTTCTATTTTGCTTGATTCTTGCGCATAAGTATTAGTAAGTGTTGATTTTAGCAATAACCCACACGTTGAAAGCTTCACATAGGTGTTTTGTAAAGTTACATCATCTTTTTCGCACAAGTTTTTACATATTGCCGCAGTAGTGAAAATGCATTATCACAGAAACCATAACACGGTATTTTGGTTGGATGTTTTAGGTTGACATGCACTATCGTGGTAGTGTTTTTCATTACCGAGGTAACCAAAACATTACTCATGTGCAAATTTTTGTGTTTTGTTCTGGTTTACTTACTCTTTCATATATTGATTTGTGCACCTTCTACATCATTATTTCTATGCTTTCCTCAAAGTTTATTTTATTTTATTTAACAAAATCTTAGGGTACTACAATCTCACTCTCTTTGTGGATCATGTTTTTTTTTCCTTGCATGGCTTTTAATTTTTGAGATTAAGTCATCTTTTAGATAATATCATGTATATATATGTTGTCTAAGTATAATTATCTTAACTCATTAGACTACATGTTTTTGAAATAAATATATAATTTTATATATGTGATTTGCGATTTTTTACTAGTTCAAGAAATTTGTCTGTATTAGTTCATAAAATCATGTTTGACCAAATGACTTTGATAAACCTTGTTTATAAGAGTTCTATTCATGTTTGAAACTTGTTAAAGATGAGTTTACATCTTTGGATGTTGTCATTACATGTTTGACATCTTTTCAAAAGAAAAAACCTAAGTTTTTTAATGTTTCAAGTAAGGAGGAGTACGCTTTTGTAACAGAGTGAACCACTAAATCACATTACAATGAAGTATATCAACATGCTAATTGAGCCATTAGCAACATGCTATAACTGCGTGGTAACGATTTTCAAATTTTCAATCCCAATTGTTTATTTTGAATTCCAATTTGATATTGACCTTTGATTTTTTTGAGATCTTTTCAAGAGTTTTTCAATTTAAAAATATGTTTGAATTGTGTTTATAATAACAATAACAAAAGAGAAAAATTGAATAAAGTTTATGGATCCCAAGTTGTTCAAGTTTCAAGTAGTGCCCTTCAAGTTTTTAAATTCATACTTGATAACCAAACAAGGGTTTTTATGCACTAATTTTTTTTTTTAAATTTGAGGATTTTAAAATAAGGTAAACTCTAATGTCTGGAAATGCATTTTGCGAAGTTATGCACAATGAAGCAAGTCAAAATAGATTAAACAACTCTTCCTCAAAAGGTATGGGTAAATTTCAGTTTTCATTCAAAATTTTAGTTTTTTTTTTTTGTTCTTCCTTTGAGATATTTTATTCAAGTAAGACCTATGGTACAACTTTTTCTTTAAACTATTTAAATAAGGGCACCTTGTAATAAGGTGCATTCTTCTCTTTCAAGTGGTACAAAATGGTGTAATCATGCCCAAAGTCATCCCCATTGCCATCTAGCTGTTAGTGGCAATCTAATTTGGTATGCCACATGTCAATCTTGCTGACTAAGCAATGTCATGGCATAAAGGGAAAAAAAATGAAGAGTTTTGTGTAAGGGCCAATAATTTTGCCCTCAAATAATTAAAGCCTTGTGGTGTTGTTCAATTTTATGGAACTAGAGAAATTCATACATTGTGGCAGTGTTAAGGTTTACAATTTGCAATTAGGTAATAAATTTTTTGCATGATTTTACGATTTGTTGTGCTGCTGTGCATTTTATATGATGAGTATTTGACAGTATATACAAAGATGCCATGGAATGTGTGTTTGTATAATGAGTATTTAACAATATATGCAAATATGTCAAATATAAATCAATGATTAGTGTTGACTAGTAACAATGAGAACATTAACAACAACAATCACTGAACAACATCAACATTAATAATCACAAACTTGTGTTTGATCGCATATGTTGTGCGTTTGTGTGAAATGGCATCCTTATGGTAGTTGAAACAAGGAATGTTTTAAATAGGAAAATATGTATGTATATGATCTTCAATGGTCTCTTTGTTGTTTGTTCTTCAGATAGTATTTAACAGTATAGCTCAAGCTTATGTGACCCCATACATTACATGTCAATTGAGACATTTTCTTTCTTATGGTAATTAATAGTATATAGTTATTGTGATCAACATTGTATCTCAACTAAAGTTTTAATTGTGTAATTTTGATTGACTAAGCAAAATGGTGGAGTTTCTTTGGCATCATGGTGGCAAGTGGGTCACAACACCAAAGTTGGAATATGTTGATGGTCTTGTTCACATGGAAGAGATTGACCCAAATTACCTGCGATGTCATTATATCTTAGAAAGTTACACCAAGCTGTTGAAACACAATAATGTGTGTAAAGTTTTTGTGTTACATCATTATAGATTTTTGCAGGATGGTTTATGTGAGGTTCATGGGGATGAAGGACTTAGAGTCATTCTAAATTGGATTGGGGAATTACAGGTTAAAAAAATTGTGTTATATGCAAGTTTTGATGTTAACACACTTGTATATGTTCCAAATGTTCTCACCCTCTCATAGATTGAGAAAGGAAAAGTTGATATAAGGGATGAGAAGGTGATAAAGTGAGTGAAGAAGATGCTGTCAATAAAGGAGTTGGTTTGATAGATAAAGTTAGCGAAGGAGTTAATTTAGGAGATAAAGTGAATGAAGAAAGTGTTAGAAATGCATGAGATGTTAGTAACAGTGGCACTAATTATAGTTGATAAAAATTTGAAGACATAGTTTTTGCACTTAAGTATGATAGATTGTGCGTTTGATTAAGTTAATGATGTCCCACCCAATGAGGTTTACAACTTAATTTAGTAGGGTGGTTTATAAAAAGGATCAGAGTGACCATGTTGATGAGGAAGTGTCCCATGATGTTAGGTTGGATTATAATAATATTTTATGGTCAATTCATCTCTTGAAGAAGATAAGAGGGTCCATGTCAATGAAAAAGGATCCCATGATGTAAGGTTGGATATTAATGATGTTTTAGGGGACAATTTAGCTCCGGAAGAATATAAGAGGGTCAACACTGATGGGGAAGGGTCCCATGATGGTAGGTTGAATTTTGATGATGTTTTAGGGGGCAATTCTACTCTTAAAGAAAATGAGAGGGTCCATGTTGGACATAATGAAATTGAAGAGTGGTGTGAAAGTGATGAATGCACTTTTAATTCTAATAATAAAGCCCCCAAACAATCTAGGAGGGAAGTGCAATATGATGACACATACGGTAGGCCAATTTTTATGATTAGGCACTCTTTTATAAATAAAAAAGAGTTAAAGGATGTTATTGACAAGTATGATATCTCATTGAAGTAAAGTTTGAAATTAGTTAAAAGTGAGTCATTGAGTGTGAGATGCATTTGTGATATGGTGTGCCCCCTTTTTACTTTATGCATTAAAGATGGCAAAAACCTTGAGCTCAAAATAATAACACTTTGTCATAAATATGAATGTCATAAAATTTTTAAAAATTGTAGGGCACCCTCAAGGTTTTTGCCAAAGAGTACAAGAAAACCCCAACTACCACACAGTGAAGCAGATAAAAGAGGATGCTAAGAATGAACTAAAATTACATGTCAACTTAGACCAAGAAGCATATTGTGATAGAAATGGAGGGAGGGTTCTTTTAAGGAAGAATTCTCTCATTTGGTGACATATGCAAAATAACATAAGAAGTCCAACCCAGATAGTTTAGTACTACTTGAGCTTGATAAAGTGTAACAATCCAGTTATCGGTCCTTTCATCTTTGTCACATCTGAGTGACTTGCAGAGAAGCACACATGTTCTACCTTAAATACTAAACACGTGTTGATCATTGAGAACTAAGACATTATTGTTCTCACTTTCAAACTATATTAAACACATTTTAGACATACTAGATCTCATTTAAATCACTCATCAGTCTCTTGGACTTATCAAGAAACCACCCATAAAAATGTACAGAGATAAATCAAATAATTAATCATTGACTTCAACGTTTAAGACTTAATGAAACGTGAAACAAGTCTCCAAGGAAATCTCTAAACATACCCTATGTGGCCAAAATTTAAACCATAGAGACCATTAACAATTTAAATCAGTCAGGAAGGCAATATGCCCAGTCTAAGCGAATTAATCAAAGAAATGTCATTGAACAACCGCCACAGTGAAGTTTGCAAACTAGCTAGAAAAATATCCAGAAGAGGTTGATCAGCAAGCAGCGCCTTAAATGTTACCTAAAATGGAAAGATGATGGGGTGAGCTTGAGAGCCCAATGGATCATACACATTACATCCGTAACATTATTTAAATCAAGCACACAACATGCAATCACTTATCATAAATTAGGCGTTTCAATCATTGATTTGCTCATCACTTGTTAATCGGACTGAAGGGCTTAATCCTAGTGTTCTTTCATTATTATCATCATATTCGTGTAAACAGGAGAGAGGAAAAGTGCAATATTTGCCAAATTTCAATGGATTCTAGGAACACACAACCATCACCAATCAATTTAGGACGTACCCGTAGTTCTATCATCGGGAACAGGGAATAAACCTAGTGTTTCAATCAAGAATGATCCCCTGTGGACCACTGCGATGGTACATGGTTCAAATCTTAATTTAAGGTTTTCGAAATTACACAAGCACACGTTCTAGTATATCATGCATGTATATCATTCCAACATAAAATATACACCACATATCCACATATAGAAGTAAATCAGATATGTTAATTATCTCATGATCTCTAGGATAAAGTTATGCATATCTCATGTTATAAATATGTAATTATCAAGCATGGATAAATTGATCACACTATTCGACATTTCTGTAAAGAAATGCAATCATGACATCTAATCAATATTTAAACGCACCCTAGCATGCTTCTAGGCATTCAAAGCAAAGCAAACACACAATATGTTCAATATTAAACTGTAAATAATATTAGGGAGCAAAGTAATCACTTCCACCTGTTTCCTTGTTAGCTTCCTTCAAATCCTTGTGTTGTGATCTCAACTACTCGAGTCTTCAACCTCTACGAATCACAAATCATTTCTTTCAATATATTGTAGCACCATTACTGTTCTAATTTCACTATCTAGTGATTTCCTAGTGATCATGGCATGTAGTGTGTGTAATGGGTCATAGTTGGGTAGTCAATATATAAATCCCTAGATACCATATTAAAAGAGGCAAAACCATAGTAGTTCGGGTGCATGAGTGTACACATAATAGGTAAGGTCTCGTTGGGTTACCAATGGGTGCCAATCACACTACCGCAATAGACATGAAAGTTTCAGAAAATGCTGCACTTTCGTGCATAGTCTTTCATTTCTAGTTTCCTTTGTTGCATGGTGCTTCAACACTTTGACTCTAGGCTTAAAACATGTATCATAAACGAAAATAAAACGCATTATACCTCAATGTGTTCGTTTCCACTTTGTTTGCTTTCGAAAATGTGTAGAACAATTCTAGGGTTATGTTTTCATTAACAAGACAAGCATTTTCTCAGAAAACACAGAACAGAGCTGAGAAAATAAATGTTCCATGCAAAACGAATGACTTACCTCAGTATTACCTATTTGAAACCACTTTTTTATTCAAACTCCTCACCATCTGGGCACTTCTCCTTCTATTAATGCTTGTGAGGGTGTTGGAATGGCTTGGGATGGTTGGGAATCGGTGTGGAACTCGTATGGGATGAGGGAACTCTTCTAGTGGCTGCTAGGCAGGGTTTAGAGATGAGAACGTGCGACTGCTAGTAAAGGTGACTAAAAATATAGGGTTTTTGTGCATGTTAAACATATAGACACTCGGACTTTCATTGTAGTACCGTAGTATTGGGTCACAATACCATGGTATTTGGGATTGTTCCCAATCACAGTATCTCTTCCAAGCACTACGGTAACACGTCTGTGCACCAAAATTACGAATTTTCTAATCTTTGTATTGTCGTTTTGAGTCTCAATATCGTGGTACCCAAAACCAATACCGCGATACCGTGGCGCATTTTCATTTTTTTCCCATTTCATGCCACACTACCGTGGTAGCCATGTCAGATTTTTTTTGTTGAGAATTTGAGATATTACATAAAGTAAACTTGAGAAATGGAAAGTGAGTCTTTTAAGGATGTATACATGCTTTGCAATTCACAAACAAGGTTGAGAATGGGTGCAAACCCATTATAGGAGTTGATGGAATATTTTTGTAAGGATCATCTAAGAGAATGTTACTTGAAGTAGTTGAAAAGCATATGAGCAAATCAACAACATTGCTTAGGCATTGACAAGTAAGGAAAATAAGGGAAATTAACAACAATTTGTCCAATTACTTCAACAAGATTTAGATTTTAAGGATGGTTTAAGAGTCACTCTTATTTCAATTATGTAAAACATTAGCTTCATTTTTAAGTTACATTTTTTGTTCAAGTTTGTCTAGATCAATTCACTTGACTAATGATTTTTTTGTAACACTAATCCTTTTTTAATCTCTCTTAGTTCGATTTTATTATCTAAGAAATCAAGGGTTTATCTTCAAAATATTTTCATGCAGTAGTAAAAAATGGGGATACTTGTTCTTTTCTTTAAAACATGTTTCTTTTGAATAGTTGATATTCTACGTAGAAAACAAGTAAAATATTTTTGTACATTATTCAAAGGGGTTGCTACTATTGTCCTATTCATTTATTTCCTTTCAAAAACATTGTTAACGGAAATAATATGACAAACAATGAGGAAAATCATATTCAAATAATCAAACATCCAATTACTTAAATTAAAATTCAAAATGATAAATTTTAAACATAGTGGGCCTCAACACATACCTCAAGCTAGCCTTTCACAACTAGGGCATACTTCATATATTAGAGTCATCCCTTTTTAACTAAGGTATACATTACGAACTTTCTAACAATGTAACACAACTTGTCCCTCAAAGGGCAACAAACTACGAAAATAGAAAGAAAGAAAACGTGACAGAAGGATTAACTACCATGACCAAATTAGGGTGTACTTGCATCAACAAAGAGAGAATGAGCATTGTGGGCTCCATGGGTCTATTTCCAAACTAAACAAACATATATCTACATAAATTAGGCAAATGCTCCAAATATTAGGTGTTTCATTTAATATTTTGTTTTTTAGTCGATTGTTGTTTGGGTAGGCAAGTCCTAAGGTAATCCACTAGCCACAACAAACCACACATACAAAATTTGGTTGATTGTGGTATTGTGCACATGGCTCACATCTCCATGGCATTATGGTCAACTGTGGTTTTACACATATCAACCCTCGAACCAAGGTCTTACAAGGGAAGTTTTCAAGATTATTTTAAATTCAGGACCAAGACCACACAAAATATATTTTTTAAAACGTTCCAACCCCCAAATCAAAGCCACACATGAGAGGTTTTCAACCAAAGAAAAACAACACAATGCCCATGGACTACTAGTGATATCCTAAGACTTGTTATCTCAGAAAGTGTGTTACTATCTTAATTGTGTATGTTAAGCATAGTCAAAGATGACAATCATGTTATATGATAAACTTATTCTACACACACACACACACACACACACACACACACACACACACACACACACACACACACACACACACACACACATATATATATATATATATATATATATATATATATATATATA
>JAJIYU010010857.1:0-15732 GCA_030144865.1 Tinospora cordifolia
TTTTGATCATAGTTTTGAGATGATTTTGGCAATGTTACTTTCAGAGGTTGATTACATGTATGTGATAGTTTACTTGAACCCTGCTATATGGGTTGATGATTTTGATGGTTTTCGCTGCAGAATTGATTTTCTATTATAAATATTTACTGTGAAAAATCTGGTGAAGTATTTGAAATGATGTTTTTGAATTATGATATCCATCGATAGACACATAAGGATGTTTATCTAGGTTGACATGTTTTCTCATGATATGAGATTGAGAGTCGGGTTTAGTGAGTAGAAATGAGGTTGACGACCCCGAGTTTCTGACGGATTAGACCCACAGAAAGGTGAAAAGTCTCGTGTGCACAACAAAGCAGCTGAAGGGAGCGCTTGTAGATGCGCTGGCCCCACGTGTCGCACGTAGGAGGACTTGAGTTCCGATCCGAGGGCTCAGGGTGTCACATTAAGCCTGCACTAACAACCTCATGCCATGTCAACATCCTCCTCTTTAGGTTTGTCCTCTTCTGAGCCTTCAGGTATGTCATCATCAACATGGGTCTTTTATTCTGGTGCCTCTCAACATATTTCATGCGATCCCTCTTCATTCATTTTATTGTCCTCTGCACCTAATTTATCTGTTATGACTGCTGATGGTACACCTATGTCATCAACCTGTATTGGACATGTTGCTACACCTCATCTATCTCTTTCTAATGTCTATTGCATTCCTAATCTCAAGTTGAATCTTATTTCTATTGGTCAACTATGTGATTCTGGCTATTCGGTTCACTTTTCTCCTACTTCTTGCATTGTACAGGATCTTCATTCTCAGAAGCTAATTGGGATAGGTCGTAGGCATGGGGGATTATACACCTTGGAGTGGTTGAATGTTCTTGATGTAGCTGCCTCTAGTGTTGATTTTTCTTCTTTTCGTTTGAGTCCCAATTCATCTAACTTCTACTTATGGCATTATGACATTCTCGGTTAGGTCATATTTCTGCTTCTCGTTTGTAATTTTTGGCATCTAAATGCAACTTAGGCAATTTAAAAGTTCATGCATTTATGACTGTTGTGGCTGCAAATTGGCTAAATTCTCAACCTTGCCTTTTCCTCAAAGTACTTCAATATCTCTTGCACCTTTTAATTTGATTCATTCTGATGTATAGGGACCTGCCCCTATTTCCACAAAAGGGGGATCTCGATATTATGTGTCTTTTATTGATATAACACTCGTTACTGTTGGGTTTTCTTATGAAACGTCACTCTGATTTCTTTAATATTTATGTCGCCATTCATGCTTTAGTTAAAACTCAACACTCAGCTACCATTAAATGTTTTCGTTGTGACTTGGGTGGGGAATACAATCCTACTAAGTTTTCTAACTTACATGCTTCTAATGGGACTATACACCAATCTCTTGCACTAACACTCCCCAACAAAATGGTGTTGCTGAGAGAAAACATCGTTCATGTTGTCAGTCAATTTGTTGGTTCACCCACTACCAATCATTAGGGTGATATTCTCCGCATTCTTCGCTACCTCTATGATACTCTGTATCAAAGTTTGCTCTTTCCTTCATCTTCTCCATTGGAGCTTCATGCCTATTCTGATGCTGATTGGGCTATTGATCCCACCGATCACAAATCAGTTACTGATTTTTGCATTTTCTTAGGTGATTCTTTGATCTCTTGGAAGAACAAAAAACAATCTATTGTTTCTTGGTCTTCTACTAAAGTTGAATATTGTGCTATGGCATCTACTACTACAGAGATCATCTGGCTACGACGATTGCTTTTAGATATAGGCATTTCCATTACTTCTCCCACTCTTATGTATTGTGACAATTAGACTGCCATTCAGATCGCTCATAATTTAGTGTTTTATGAGCGAACAAAGCATATCGAGCTTGATTGTCACTTCACTCGTCATCTCTTGTAGGACAATATCATTACCTTACCTTTTGTGGCCTCCTCATTGCAACTTGCAGATTTTCTTACCAAATCGCACTCTATTTAGCAGTTTTGATTTCTTGTTGGAAAACTCTCGATACTTGTTCCACTGCCATCTTGAGTTTGAGGGGGGATATTAGACTAATATATTAGTATGGGTATCTTAGTCAATTATTATTCTGGACATAAGGTTATATAAGCCAAACCTTGTATTTGTTAGAAATTATTCTTTCTGCAACCCTAATAAAGATTATTCACTCTTATCAATGAGGAGGTGAAATCTCTTGCAACAACATAAATATCTATTGTAAGTCTTATTTATTTGTAACTCGAAAAACTTGTAAAATTCATATTCTCAACCCCAAAAAGTAATTAATAAATATAAGTCATTTTGATTTTTAATCTATTGAAAATTTGAAGGACATTCCAAATGATCCCTTCAAAAATTTTAAAACTAATACCAAACAAGGCTCTTATGATATAAATGATAAACTATCATATGACACACCTTAGAAGTTAGATAGTACTTTTCATTGTGTACCATACTAGTCAAATATAAATTTGTCATTCATCTAAATTGACATAAATAGTCATCATGATTATTTCAGTATGTAGACATGCATGGGTAAATGTGCACACACACACAAAAGTTAAAAACTATATATAAAAAATGGTAAGTCATGAAATGGTACACATGCGATGTGAAATTAAGTTTAAGCATAATATATAAAAAATGATAGACAATTTATGATAAATTTATAATAAGGTCCATAAAGTTTATTGTAAAGTAAGCTCGACTTTACAACAAAGACAACAATAATGAATACTACACTCTTTTTAAAGGAGAAAATAAAATTTTTCACCCAAGAACCAAGTTATGAAGTTTGAAAAGATAAAATTTTGAAAAAGAACTTTAAAAGGCCAAGATGATAACAATTTTACAAATTATATAATATTTTGATGCAAATGTAGAAGTGGAAAAGCCCAATAAGTAATCTTGCACTTAAAAATTTTTTACATTCAACAACTTTTTAAAGGCAAAAAAAATATATCTTAATTATATTAGTGAACCAAGATAAAATAAAAAATATATATATGGAGAACTCATTTTGAGAGAGCCCTTAAACATTAAATGTTTTGTAATTTAACTTGTAGCAAGACGTTTTATAACTTCACGGAGCCAATGATTTTTTTTATTTTTCAATTAGAATTTTATAACAAGGGTAGAAAAACTCTCTCTATTCGATCATATAAAAAGGAAGAAATAGTTGCATTTGAACCACTAACCCTAAACATGCTCAAAACCTACTTATAATGTCTTTCTTAATCAATTTTATATAAACAGCTAAATGAATAAAGATTTATGCTAAAAATACACAATCTTGCATGAAAATAACATTTAAACAAACAAAAAAAACCAAAGTATTAGATTATTCTCAACATAGTATTCAAAAAAGGGCCCTGCAAACTTGCTAGCAAGTCCAACCCTAAGCAGGGGCCTAAAAAGTGACAATCCTAGACCCCTTTTTTGGGGTCCCATATATATAAGAAATTAAAAACAATAAAAAAAAAATCATGTTTTTCCCATCAATTTTGAAAATTTTCCCCTTTCATGAAAATTGGTCGATTTTTTTAATGTTTAAAAGTATGTTATTTTTAGTCAATAATAATTAACTCTACAAACTCAATCCCCAATTATTTATATTTTTTATTTAGGGGCCCAAGTTATTATTTTGCCTAGGCCTCCAAAAACTTAGGACTAGCCCTGATAGTTCAAATAAGAGACAGTACAAGGGATGTTAGAGAGTTTATCTAAGAACTTCGAGTTGAAAGACCTTTTTTAAGGATAATGAGGTGAGATATCAAAGATAGGAGTTTCATCATGGAAAGAACGACATGAACTTGTCATTTTTATTGCAAGCATTTTTTAATAGCTCCCTCGCGATAAAAATGAAGAGTGATTTTGAAATAAAAATCATCAATGAAAATGTTTTTTTTTCTAAAGATGTTTTCATCAATTTTTTTCCAAGCCTTAGATGAAAATGTCTACATAAAAGATGTTTTTGTCATTCTTTGGGATTCCTCTTACAAGTGACACTTTTGCTTTTTAATTTTTTTATACTTTTTTGGTAGCTTGACTAATTTTTTCCATGTTATAAAGATGGTTTTGGGGTTTTTAACTGAAAAAACCCTTCAATCTTACGTATCTCTATTGATAGTATCTCTAAAAAAAAGGGCTAATAGGTGCAAATATCCTATCGTTTGCACATTTTGGTGAGATAATCCTAACATTTAAAAATTAGCAGTTACATACGAACCTATTCTATTTTCTTGCATTTCTATCCTTGGGATGATTTACACAAATATCTGCCCATGTGGCACTTAGTTGGCAGCGATGAGGCATGAAAGACAAATGCCATGTCATGTTATCCTACATATCACCCATAGTGAAAAACAAATTACAGAAACACCAGATCTAACCAAGTTTATAGAAATACAAAGACAAAACAATTTATGGACAAATGTCATATCTCAAGGCTATCAAAAAATGAAGAGAGGAAAGGAGAGAAAAGCGATCGTGCAGAAAGGGGGAGAAACTTATTGGTGTCGCCGAAGACGATCGCCTAGAACGCAGAGGACAGCTCGTTGGAAGAAACTACAAACGAGATGAACGTCGTTGTTGGCAAAATGGCAAAGCTCGTCAGTGCCCTAGATATGGGAAGAAATGCACAGAGAGGGGAAGTTGTTAGTTGTATTGCATATTAACTATAATATATTGGTTCAGTTGAAAATAGGACATGTTTGTTTATAATTAGGTGCATGATAATTTATATTAGCATTGTATGCTTATTCATAATTTAGAGGATTTCAATATGTTTTTATGCATTCATATTTGTGACCTAATGCCCGAGGAAGGTTCTATATATTGTTTGTGCATGTTTAGATTGACTAGGAACAAATACATTCAAGGTCAGAAAAGGCCAAAGCTCAAAAGAATGCAACAAGCGAAGAAAAACAAACTAAAAATGAGACGTAGGACACACCACCTCGGTAGTGCGACAAGAAATTGCAAATTTGTGGTTTTTAGGGGGAGTTTTGGACAAGCGATGTTGTCGTGATAGTGTGATTAGTAGCCAAGCAAAGAGTGTTAAAATCCAAAATTTTGGAGCTAAGTGAATTTACGATGGTCTAATGCAATTAAGTCACGTTTCAAGGTTTATTAAGCATGTTTTACCAGTTTCTTTTAAGGCACAAGTATAAATAGATACACGTTTTAGGTTTCCATTATTCAATTTTTGGTCTCTATTGTTGTTGACGACCAGAACAAAAGGAGAAAAGAAAAGTGGAGACAAATGGAGAATGAGGTCACGATGAGAGTATGATCTTCTATTCATTGAAATCTCTATTTAGTGATCTCAACATGATGTCTGGCTAAGTATTTTTTTTATTTCTAGGATGTAATTTAGATTGTAAGAACCTTTGATTTTTATCGTGATTAATTTGTTCCGAGATATTATTTTATACTCTATGTTCTTAATGCTTTTTATTGATTGGTCATTTATAAATTGATCTCATATTGTTTAACTAACTCTAGAGAAAGGTTCAACAATTAGATAATCAAACTATAGACCTAAAGGGATCAATTGACTAAGAGGTTGTTAATTCTATAAGAGGTTGCACATGAATATTGTGTTTATTACATTAGTTTGTTAATTGTACGCCTTGAGTGGGGGTATTAGGGAAGAAACTAATAGGTATTAAGACGCATTGAGAGAGGGTTTTAATGATTAGTGCTATAACCTACAAAAATAGGAATTAGATTAATTAAAATAAAGATTAAACGTGAATACATGATATTTTATAATCCTAGAATCATATTTGATACAGTTTTAAAACCAGCAATAGTTTGTTTTTCAGTTTGATTTTTGTTTAAATTATTCAAACCTCGATTTGAAGCCTTAATTCTATTGTGATCAAGACATTTATTGTATATTACTATTAAAATTTAAAGTTGTTAACCATATATCGTTCCCTGAAGACGCTATTTGAACTTTTATTATATATTACTATTGTGATCATATGCACTTACAATGATCTCAACAAGTTTTTGGCGTCGTTGCTGGAGAATGGTGTTAATTATCTTAAAACCGATTAAAATTGGTTAAATTTTAATCAAGACATTTTTTATTATTTATTTATTTTATTTCTTTAGCTTAATTGAATACACTTGATCTTTTTGGTTTGCTTGTAGTGTTTTAGGTTTTGGATGGGTAGAGATTCTCTTCAGTTGAATGATCCAAATCTGTTAAAGACTATTAAACAAATTTAGTTGGAATCTAGAAATCATATATCAAATATGACTGAAAGTGGAAGATCCATTACTGGGAATGATGGTGAGGCACCATTATGGGATTTCTTTAAACCCATACTAAATAATAATTACTCTGAAATTGCCAAAACTCCCATCAATGCCAAGAACTTTAAGTTGAAGCCCACTTTGATTACTATGGTGCAGTAGCAGCAATTTGGGTTTTACCTACTGAGGATCCTATGGCACATCTAAATTTTTTTATGGAAATATGCGACACTATCAATATGAATGGAGTAACAAAGGATCAATTGAGATTGGGGCTTTTTCTTTTCTCTTTGAGGGATAAAGCGCGAACATGGCTATAGACTCTCTTACCAGGTAGTATCACCACCTGGGAAGAGATGGGACAAAAATTTCTATAGAAATATTTCACTCCTATGAAGGTTCATCAACTAAGGGGTGAAATTATCTCGTTCAAGCAATCAGATTTTGAGTCTCTCTATGAAGCTTGGAAGAGGTTCAAAGATTTATTAAGAAGATGTCCTCAACATGACTATCTCTCATAGCTCCAGATTCAGATGTTCTATAATGGTTTGACACCACTTACCAGAGCTTTGGTTGATTCAACAGCTGGGAGTTTGTCAATGGGCAAGTCCACAACAAAGGCCGCTCATTTCATTAAAGATATAGCAATTAACGCCTATGGCCATGGCATAGAGAGATCACAACTTTATAGGTCCAGATTAATTCTATCACTCAACAGATGAATTCATGGGCTGAAAAATTTGGTAATAGACAGTTTTAGGCTCCTTAGAACTAATATATCCTAGCCATATCTGAAGAACACAGAGTTCCATTTATAGGAAAAGCATATATAGAGCATGATCAACCGCTTCAGCAACTATCAAGGGCAGCAACAGATGAATAATATGCTTAAATATTACCATTCGATGATCCACAATCGCAAAAACTTTTCTTACATTAATAATAGAAACATCCAACAAGCTCCACCAAATTATGTATCTTAATAGAGCTTGATTGAAAAAAAAAACCATCTTTAGAAGACAAGTTGGACGAGATGATGAACATGCAGGCTCGGTACTTTAAGGAATTGATAGTTGAATCAATCAGAATGATAACAGAGTCTTGAGACTAGAAATTCAAAAGGGAAACATGAATGGAATTATGAAAAGTCTTGAGATTCAAGTGGGACGGTTAGCCCAAGCTTTCTCTAATGAGCAGCAAAGCCCTTTTCCTAGTGACACGCACATCAATCCTAAAAAAAAGCTACAAAGCCATATTCACCAGAAGTAGCAAAGATATTTAGAGCCCACTCAGTCCCTCTAGCCCTACTATACCACTTGATGAGTGCAACCATTCCAAAAGGCCCATGCTTATAGAGCCAACTGATATAATGCCTACTAATGGAAAAAGAAGAAAGGCAAATTTCCTAGTATTACTATTCAAGGCAATAAAAAACTTCAACCACCTCCATTACTCTTTCCTTGGCAGTTTTATAAGAAGTAAATAGATGAACAGTTTGCTCGATTCTTGGAAGTGTTTAAAAAGATTCACATCAACGTCCCCATTGCGGAGGCATTGCTGTAGATGCCTCATTATGCCAAGTTCATGAAAGAAATGATGGCAAAAAAGTGTGAACTAGATGATCATGAGATTGTGAGACTCATATAGGAGTGTAGTGCCATCACATAGTGGAAGTTGCCACAAAAGCTGAAAGATTTGGAGAGTTTTACCATTCCTTGCAAAATAGGCAAATTAACAATTAAGAAAGTTTTCTGTGATTTGGGGGACAGTATAAATCAAATGCCACTTTCAGTGTACTAACGATTGGACCTATCAGAGATGAAACCAACTTTTATCACTCTTCAACTTGCAAACAGATCTCTCACTTATTTGCATGGCATTATTGAGGATGTTCTAGTAAAGGTTGATAAATTTATCTTTCTAGTGGATTTTGTTGTTCTTGACATGGAAAAAAATAGGGAGATACCATTAATTCTTTGGCGGCCATTCTTAGCCACTAGTCAAGCCCTCATAAATGTTTCCAAAGGAGAGCTCACACTGCGTGTAAATGAAGACCAAGTAGTCTTCAACATCTATCAATCTTTGAGGCCGCAAACTGAAGAGCAAGAATGCAAGAAAATTACTATGGTACAAGCTGACACTCAAGCATAAGTTGAAAAGCCCAACCCTCCTGATGTTAAGGTGATGTCATTCATACACAAAAAATTCCTATGAAGTAGTTACATAATCCATTGCTGAAATATAAGCAGTCACCCAACATTATCAAGCAAGAATTGCGTAACACCAAAGTGTTCACCAAGACTAAGCCAATGGTCTATAAATAACTCGTATCGATGTCGAGCTAACGATGTTAGACATAGCACTTAATGGTAGGCAATCCACTAGTTTTTATCTTTTATTTATTTCCTTTTATTTTTGTTATGGTTTAATTTAGTTTTCTGAGTATGCATGCATTTTATTTAAAAAAGGGGGGACGCTCACTAAACTCACTATTACTCTTACCCTCAATACTATTTTTATTGCCTGCATTATGTGTGGATTACTTACTAACCATACTTGCCATCTTTTTGTTCTATGAATGTTTTCAGAGTGCGAGTATGTGTACGGATGCTTGTGCTTCAGTGTATTTTCCTCCACATGTGCGTCATAGTGAAGTGTGCTCTTGAGAACAAGGCACAATTTAAGTTTGTGGGTGCGCATTGAAGAAAATCTTCTTCAATTTTAGGTTATTTTTTCGTTATTTTATATATATTGTGTGTTACATTGCTTTTAAACTGCATATTTATAAACATATCATATAATTAGTTAACTGTGAAATTATGTAATTACATTTAGATATCATGATCATTTATTCAGCATTAGGACATGAACATATAAAGCATATGTGTGTCATTTAGGCTAGATCCATGCCATATTTTGGAAACTTTCACTGAATGACCTATATAATAGAAAATTCCTCTAGTGTGATGAAATAAAGAACTAGGGTACTTTCAAACAGTCTATGTATTTGGTTTGTCCAAAATTTAACTTTGACAAAACTCTTTAGTTGTAAGTAAATTGAGAATCCAAAAACTGAGGAAAGTGATGAGTGGAAACCATAACACAAGTGGAAAGAATTTTCTACATTCCCTTGAAATAATCAAATCTAGTTTAAACACTGCTTAGAAATGACTCTAAGAGGGAAATGATGTAAGTCATCATTGTTTGAGTTTTAGCTTAAAGGCCAGTCCCAGCACTTAATAATCCTTTATAGCCAATTTTGAGCCTAGAAGCCTATTTTCTTATTATAAACCTAAACAATATATAAACACTTTATCCTTGATGCATATCTCAATTAAACCTATTTATATGCACTTATGGTTATAATAATGCTTAGTCAAATGATGTAAAAGAAGGAAAGGATGCAATCATTAATATATATATGTTTGTTGTTTGGTTTGTTTTTTTTTTTAAAGAGAGAAAAATAAAAAAGAAATATATAAATATATACTTAGTTATAGTATTTTAGTATTATTGATGAATGTTGAGGGCATCAATTGAAATGCATGCAAAATCATAAGTTTGCGAGAGCTGTGAAAACAAAGGAGTATATAGAGAGGATCAAGCTATAATGAAAAAATCAAACAAGCGAGGTTGTTATTATTGCTATGAGTGTACATATTTGAGTAAGAATGGAAAAATCCTATCAGACTTATACTTAGAGTCAGACCACGTTACAACCTAAAAGAAAGACCACTGATCCTAACTATAATTTGACCTAAGTAGAAGATAGATAGAAGAGAAAATTGAGAGGGTTGGCATACTTAGGTATTAGGAGAGGATTTCCATGAGTGGGATGGTAACTACAAATCACCTACAAAGTCTAAGGAATTAAGATATCGACAGATGAGAGGGTGATGTTGAGGAAGAATAGATGATGAACTGAAAATCTAGACAACTAGAATGGCCCTAAGGACGTGTCAATGAATCACAAATTATAGGAATGGAAAATAGAGGTTACTATGATGAGTGAAATGAATTTAACTATATATGGCATGGTGTATAAGTTTTATGATTTGAGTCATTGTTCGGGGATGAACAATAATTTAAGTTTGAGAGTATTTATTAATTGCATTTTATACTAACTATATTATATGTATTTTGCATATGTTTTGCATTGATTCAGTAGAAAATAGGACATGTTTATTTATAATTAGGTGCATGGTCATTTATATTAGTATTGTATGTTTATTCATAATTTAGAGGATTTCAAAATATTTTTATGCATCTATTATTTGTGATTTAATGCCTGAAGAAGGTTCTCTATTGTTTGTGCAGGTTTACATTGACTAGGAACAAATATACATTAGGAAGGAAATGGCCAAGGTTCAAAAGAATGCAAAAAAGCAAAGGAAAACAAACTAAATATGAGAAGCAGGATGCACTACCACAGTAATGTGACAAAAAATTGCAAATTTGTGGTTTTTCGGGTGAGTTTTGGACAAGCAATGCTATTGCGGTCTACGATCGTGGTAATGCGATTAAGTCATATTTTAGGGTTTATTAAGTGTGTGGGTTTTTTAAGGCACAAGTATAAAAGATACATGTATTAGGTTTTTCATTATTCAGTTTTTGGTTTCTATTACTGTTGATGGCCAGAGCAAAAGGAGAAATGAAAAGTGAAGACGGAAACAAAGAACGAGGTCATGGCAAGAGTATGATCTTCCATTCATTGAAATCTCTCTTTAGTGACCTCTACATGATGTCTAGCTAAATATTTTTCATTTATAGGATGTAATTTAAATTGTGGAAACCTTTAATTTTTATTTTGATTAATTTATTCTGAGGTATTATTTTATATTTTGTGTTCTTAATGTTTTTTTATTAATTGGACATCTATAAATTGATCTTAGATTGTTAAACTAACTCGAGAGAGAGGTTTAACAATTGGATAATCATAGTATAGACCTAAAACTTCTAGCCACATTCTCAGTCCATTTATATGTTCCAGAGAGAATTCATAAGCTTTTGGTAGAATTTGTTGGTCAAGTAACGGTCCACATATGTCGCTGGTCTTGCTTCAAGAAATTAATGCATGAAACTGCACGACAATAAGAAATATCGCTTAATTCCTACTCTCTGCAAGTACAAGATCTTGATTGAAGGCCCACCACCAACCCATCATCCCTAACCATAACCTGGAACTTATCACCTGGGGCTGCCTTGGCGAAACAAAATCTTGAATTGTACTTGTTTTTCTCTAACTTTTTTTCGTACTCTATGGCCCACAACATCTTAATTATTTCTAATTGCATCATCCTTTACCCTCATTCTTTCCCTCAATGCACTCCTTATTTCATATAACATGTTCACCATTGGGGGGTCCTTGCCTTTGCAATGTACCCATTGAATGTTTCTACAAGGTCGTTGTCAACATTTTTGCACTTCCTAAGTGTTTTGATGGATGTCTTACAAAACACATGTGGTTTTTCTTGAATTCCACCTTGAAAGTTGCATTGATGCACGTCCAAAATAGTGTTTTGTACTCTTGCCCTTTGTAAGGTTTTATTTTCCAATTTGCATAGATGTGGTGTCCATAGTTCTTATGCTCTGCATGTGGCACCAACCTATAGGCGACATTTAATAACCCCTATATGAAACATAAGTAAAGGTAATTAACAAGTCAAGTAAAAAAATGACCAAGCATACCAAAATGTAAACTATAACACAAAAAAATAATAGATGTAAAATACATTTTGTTGGTCTGAGATCAATGTTAGACCAAAACCATCTACTACTCCCAAGTCATCAAACAAGGCTCTCAAAAACTGGAATTGATTGTCTTCATTCTTACTTCACACCACCACCCAAGCTACGAGAAAAATCTGATTGTTTTTATCCTTACCAACTGTAGACAATAATTTCCCTCCAACAATAGTTTTCAAGAAACAACCATCGAGACATAATACAGGCTTACAACCATTCAAAAACCTTTTCTTTAAACCACTATGACCTATATACAATCTACAAAACATTAGAGTCAAAAAGCTACATATATCTTTATTTCTAAAATAAAGGTACCTTCCCTATCAACCTGTAACACTCCATAATTTTGTGATCATGCCACGTCGTGAGTGAGCATAAAATAAATAAATTAATAAATTAAAAAAATCGATATTAGTTGAATTAGCTAGAAAGAAAAAATTATATATATATATATATATATATATATATGTATATGATGACATGTGGTATTAGAAAATATTATGGATTAGTGAAAGTAGAAATTGAGAATTTATAATAGATAGATGGTTAAAACATATTCACACATATAATAGACGAAGTAAAAATCAAATGTATAAACAAGAATAATGATATTATTAAATTATACATAAACTTAAAATAAAGATTAATGATTGTATAAAGAATAGAGATATAAAATTTATAATAAGGTTTATATATATATATATAAGGATGGTTAGTATATATCAAAAAGATTAAATAATATATATATTTATAAATTTTAATGAAGTCTCGTATTAATCAACATGAAAGAAAAAAAAATAATTAAAATTTAATATTTATTTGAGAAATGAAAGATTCATATTGATTGAAAAAAATAATGATAATAATAAAATAAAATTAATATTAATAATAATAAAATCCAAAATTTCAGTGTGTTGAGAAAAAAAAAAGAAAAGAAGAGAAATTTCTGGAACTTTCGTGGAAATGGAAGGAGGAGGAACAAACTGGAATTTTCTGGTTTTGTGATCTGGATTTTTGGGGCGATTAGAAGAAGGACCGATCACGAAAGAGGATAAGCAATATGAAAATTCGAAGTGGTAACCCAATTTTCTGGGTTTGCTGTCCGTGAACTCAAAGAAGAGAAGAAGAGAAATCCGAAGATCTGATTATTGTTGGGCGGAATTTTTGGTTCGTGACTTGCTAACACAAGGGAAACCAAATTTGAATTTTGTGATTCAAACACTTTGGATTGGGCGTTTGTGTAACAGGAAAAAAAACCAAAATCTGGGTTTTGGCTTGGGTTTGGTGTTCATTCGATATAACAGGGGAAAAACAGAGTGAAGAACATGATTTCTGGGGTTTTAACTTGTGCATCTCAGATATGGGGCCTTGCTGGTCGTGATTCAAAGAAGAGGAAACGGCAGAAAATTTCAGATATTGAAGGTGTGCAGCTGCTCATGGTGATCACGTTTGGACTGGAATGAAGAAAGTGTGCAGCCGGTCGTTTTGTTGCGAGTCCGTGACAAACAAGAGCAAGAAAATCAAGTTTTTTGGTTTTGTGGATGACGGATTGAACGAAGAAGCTAGATGAAGAAAGGCAGAAATCTGAAACTCTTGAGCCAAGATCGTGGCGTTGTCCAACAGCAAATTTGAAAGAGGAAACAACTGCCAAATTTGCTCTATTTTTGGGTTTGTCCGATCGTTGAAATGGGGGAGGTAATGAGAAAAAATTCTGGTCGTGATGCTTTTTGAGGATTTCCAATTTGGGGGTTTGTTTGAGCATGAAACCAAGGAGAAATGGTTGCTGCTACCATGAATCTGATATGTGAGGTGGGTCATTGTGAAGCTGCTAGCCATGGATCGAAATAGAAGAAATCACAAATCTGGTTTTATAATTTTGGTTTGACTGTGATGTGCGTTTCATGATTTGGAATTTAGGGCTTTAGTGTTGAGTGATTTGGGATGTTCGGATGATGAACGTGATTGGGGAAAAAGAGGATGTTGCTGTCCGTTTTCTGCATAGAGAAGAGATCCTTGATGAAGAATGGCAGCCATGAATGTTGAATTTTGATTTCTTTGTGGTTGTGGATTTTTGCATTGATTTGGTTGGGTGTGAAGAATAGAGGTGTTATGGTTGATCGTGATTTTGTTGAAATTGCTGGTTGAATGATGAGGGGTGATGAATAGAAATCTATGGTTGCTGGTTTGTGATTTGGGGGTTGTTGGAGCTTGCTAGCCATGGTGAATCAAATAGAGGAAAGAAGATGCACGATGGTGAGAGTAGGAATATGTGTTGTTGTCACGCCATGTTCATCAAAGAGGAAAATGAGGTGCTAAGGAAAAACAAAATAAAATTCGAAATTTGAACCTTATTAAAAATTTTAGTAAAAATATTATTTTGGTGCTTGTGAAGTTTAATAGATGCCTAGAATACAAATATCAAAGTTTCAAAAAAAATTTGAAGTTTCGAATATTAGAAATTTAATTGTAATTAAAAATAAGATTCAAATGAAAAATAATAAAAATGTTTTATTCCAATAGAAATTACATAAATCAATTATTAAAATTAGTTTACAATATTTATTAAATGATTAACATGAGGATTAATTTAAGCGAAAAAAAATTGATAACAAAATTAAATAAAAATATTAATTAAAGTAATTAATCTTTTAAATTATGATCAAATATATATAAATCGTTTTTCAATGCGTTAATAATTTTGTTTAAGATTAGAAATTTAAATTTAAAAATTTGAATTAGTTGAAAATGTGAAAAATAAGCCTTTAGAAATTTAAAATTTTTATAAGAGAAGAATAAAAATTTTAGGTCTTGAAACTAAACTTATAACATTTAAAAGTCTTATTTTGTTCCTTACTAAACTAACTATGATATTAATAAATTATTTAAAATTTAAAAATTCAGTTATTTGAAATATAATTATATGAAAATGCTTAGAAGTAAATTATTAAAGTTTTAACTTTAAATTAAAGAAATTCAAAAGGACTGAGAAATTATAGTAATTAGAATATAAAAAATTTAGAAATTAAGAATAATCCTATAATAGTAAAAGCTGATATTTAGACTTCTTAATTAAAACTAGAAATCACTTAAACTAGGAATAAAATGTTAAGTGGTAAATGTAACACCCCAAAGTTTTCAAGCGCACACAACTCAGAAATGATTTTTTTTAAAAAATTGAAATAAATATAAAAATGTGTAAAAACATGTTTTAAATGATTATTATATAGTATGGTATGGAAATGAAATAAGTTTAGATGTTTAAAAATGGAAAAAATTCTGAAAAAAGGGAAAAAACGTGATTCCATGCTGGTGACCGCGGTCTTCAGTGAAAAATCTCGAAAAAGCTAGGTCACCGTGGTGACTGCGGTCCGTAAAGTGCCGACCGCGGTCATTACGTGAAATTTAAACAGTTTTGAGCCCTAAATTCTTCATTTCACACACAGAATTTCCTGAGTTGATTCAGAGTTTCAGAGAGGCGATCCAGAGCTAATTCAAGGAAGAGTTAAAGGTCTAAGGTAGGAATCTGAACCTCTTAATCGTTTAAGTTTCAATTCTATTGATTCATTCAGATTTCGTATCGAGAATAAGGGTTTTGATTGTATAAAATGATTCGGAACCCTATGAGCTCAGATATTCTTTCTAAACTGACAAATTATCGATTTAGAACTGAATTCTGGAAGTTTTGACTGTTCATTTGCA
>JAJIYU010010858.1:0-15728 GCA_030144865.1 Tinospora cordifolia
ATACAAGATTTTAATGCTTGATTCGAACAAATGTAACAATTCTTATTTATAATATCAAACAACTAACAAAGAAAGGTGTATCCTTTACAGGGTAACTTTGTAAGGGTTTTTTATCCCTGTTAAAATCGCATGGACCAAAGTTTTCTCATTCTTGACCAAAAATAAAAAATAAAAAATAAAAAATAAAAATAAGAAGAAAGAAAGAAAGTTTTCTCGTTACTCGCCCTTCTTATGAAGTTTTCTCGTTACCCACCCTTCTGTCAATGAAAAACTACCCCCTTCTTATGGTCTTGTTGCGATTCTATTTGGGCCTTGAATGAGATGGATTGTCTGTTCTTTTCAATTACCAAAAAATAAATAAATAAAGGTGGATGTAGGGAGAATTCAAAATGGAACTCGCTTCCAACATGTCCCTTAATAGAGCGAGCGACCTTCTTGTCAGCAATGCAGCACCAAACTGACTCGCTCATGCTTGTTACTTCGATAACAAATGAAAGTCAAAGCCCGACCGTGGTCTTTTGGCTTTTGATTGTAACACAGTATCGTTTGGTTAAGAACGTCTAAGAACAACCAACCGAATTAGAGACTCATTAAAAAATTGTTGAAACCATCTAACGAATAAATTATTTTACGCAAATTTGAGCCTTCATCTTATTCAAGCGTGCACCTGCCCTAATGGCGGGTCGTCTTGGGCGTGCTTTGTCCCTCAAATTACTGTAATTATACACATATAGAGGTAGGAATGCTCAGATTGGTATTTAAGGTTTGTTTAAAATACTTTTCATTACAACCATGGAATTCTCACCAACTAACGAAACAAACATGAGATATCTGACAGCCGGAGGCCAACTGGTTTCAACAAATTGTCTTACAACAAGATGAGCAAGTTTGTGATGGTGCTTTAGAGAACATAACACATCTGCAACACAAATAGCACCAAGCAGACAGTAGCAAGGGAAAGCATTCGGACCAGATGACACTTCCCGTACATATAAACAAGGTTAACTCCCTCAGACCACTTCTTCTCAACATGGTATCGTATGCCTGCCAGCATGCATAATACGGCACCAAAAACGAAAAAAAGAAACGAGAAAAAAAAAGCCCAGTGAGCAATTGACCTTCCTAACCATCAAAAGCAAAGACACTGTAAAAGTTCAGACAGCATTTTCAATTTTATATTTTACTTTGAGTTGGCACTAAAGCTGAATATATGTACGTATTTACCTGTCCCATACACTTGACAGCTTGAATTTAGATCTTAGAGAAAGGCATCTTTTTCAAGCAGCTTCAGTACCTCCTGCTGGTTGTTTAACTTGGCCACATCAATAGGCGTCTTCCCATCCAAGTTCTGAAGAGTACTGCAGCAGCATAAGCATATAAGAATTTTGCAGCAGCATCAAAAACTTATTAGAATAAAAACAGTCATCACCAAGAAAGACTTACACAGCAGCACCATTTTCCAGAAGAAGTGCTACGCATTCCTTCCTGCCATAACCAGCAGCATAATGAAGGGCAGTGTTTTTATTTTTATCCAGCGCATCGACTGCTGCTCCAGCCTCAATGAGGACTTGGGCACATTTCACCTGGAATATAATCAAAGCTTGCTCACCGGCAACAATAAAACTCAAAAATTCCAGATGCAAGAAGAAAACATTCTGATTCTCTACAACATTGGCAACATATTTGCTTTTAAAACACAAAAATGAGAACCAAAACTAATCCAATCAATCAGATTAAAGGTGAAATCTGATATGGACATAGGCAACTTCTATAAAAACTCAAGCCAAATCCTTCCAAATAGACAGGAGAACAACACAAGGAATTCAAAAGATTGAGCACGTTACCTTAACATAGAACCTCCACCGACAGAGCTATCCATTTTAGGTCAGGGTTATCTAATAACGGAAACAACCAAAAATATGGACAAATACTTGATTATGTATTTGACACAACCTTGTGTATTAAACAAAGTTCGCAAAGCAACTGACAAATTAGGTGAATGACTCACCAGTTACCACATGCAGGGCAACGTAGAGCAACAGGAGACTTCTAGGACTCACCCTAGACTCTGAGAGGCACATGCCATAATGCAAAGCTTCATGCTCTGAGGCTCATCCTTAAAGAGAGTTTGAGGATTCTCCAAGCCACATCTCCATATTCAAGAAACGTTTACAACATTCATCAAGAGCCTAACACCCAATAAATTGCTTCCTTGAGTTTCTAGCAACAAACACACACCAAAATATATTGCAAGCCCGACTTTTAGGTCACTAAACTGCAGATACTGTTCCATCATCTCACCCCCAAATCAAATTGGGCATCACTTTATTTTGGGATAAGGAAGCAAATTTTATCAATAACAGCTGAAATATACAAACAAAACGGCCCATCCAAGAGCACAAAAACAACACCCTAGGAAAGACAGTACTCCAGTTGAGGATCTATCCAGGGATAGAGGCCCAATTACTTTAAGCTGAAACCGAAACACAAAGTCAAAACTGGCATCACTACAACCTTACTAGCAATTGGAAAAGAGCTTCAAGGGCCCCCCTTGGTCCAATTCTGGCTGTTGGAGCACCCAATGTGTAGGATACATGCAAAGGTCAAGTAAGACAGTTCACCTCATAAGATACAGCTAAGATGAACTAAAATAGCTTTCAGCATCTTGCCAATCAGATATAAGTAATTTGTCTATTAAGAATTTCACATAATTTCAGCAGCATTAAGTTTAAACTGCGTATAGTCCCCAAATGAAGCAAACAGTACCTGAAAGATTTTGCAGTGATTTAAAATCAAGGTTTGCTATAAATCATACCTCACCATATCCACAAGCAAAATGCAAAGCAGTTCTTCCCTCAGAATCTTCTTCATCTTTATCGGCTCCAGAGGCTAGTGCATCCTTCAACCCCTATGGGAAGTATAGAAATATATTCTTTTTAACAGAAACAAAAGCTAATTTTGTTAATCACCATTAAATACAAAAAGCAAGTCACCAGCAGCACACCCAAGGCGATCACAGAACATGAAAATAGCTAAAAAGATTATATCCCAACTGAAACAAACATCTATACTCTTAAATATGAAGCAAACAGCTAACACAATCTAACACCTAATCTCATACAGAATATACTTAACATAATGCGGCCAGGTGAACCCATCAACAAGCTGAAAGTTTTTATGTCCTTCCATAGTTTTTTTGTAAACTCCTTACCTCTATCATTTAAGAGAAATAGAAATCCAATGCATATGAAGAGTAACCACTAATGAAAAATGCAAAAAAGGAAAATGTTAAATTGAAAGACACTAATCCCACTCTTTTTTCTGAGCTAAAGGGGATCATCCACTTAACTATGACCAAACCCCCCGATCCAGCCACTTCATTTCTATAACTCCAACCCACTTTGGGGCATCATAGCATGTCAAGAATAAGGGGATGCATACAAAAGAACAGATCATCATTGCAGTACATGTCAAATTTAGTTTACAAACAACATTTGGGAATCTCAAAGATACTGTAAATGGTATCGATTTTCCCAGCACAGAGTTCTACTCTGTCAAGCCATATAAACAAGATGATACCTAGGGGAAAAATCTTATACTTTAGATAAAGCATTCCATAAGACTAATTTAGAGAGCCTCTCTACTACATATTCTAGCATCTCAGAAAGGATCCTCTCTTCGCATGAACATCATTTGATCATTTACATAAAAGCAGCCAATGTCCTTTCAAATATGTACTCACATGATCATCAGTTTCACAATGAAAAATTAAATTTGATGGTGCTTAGGAATGGGGTGATAAAAGGGTGGATAATTCCTATATAGCAAGTTTATCATCCTCGAAAACATGCATGGTTGTGTGTGTGTGTGTGTAGAGCACATTTATACAAGTCAACAAATCAAGCATAAGACAACTAATGAAAGACCAAGTGCCATCTTTCAAATACATCAAGTGAAAAAAGAAGAGAGAGGAGGGAGCCACAGAACGTGGATCAATTAAGAATGAGGAATTGAAGTTAGTATCGCATACTTCCACATCACCAACGCTAGCTGTATGATGAACAACTGACTCATCTTCGTTTCCAGTTTCATCTTCTGGCTCATCTGGTCCAGAAAGTTCACCAGAAGTGGCAGCTTCTCCTGCAACTCCAAGGCCCATAGCTTGTCCTAACTTGCGTAGCACATCAGGATCATTCCAGTACCTACAAACACAAAAAATTGAACAGAAAATGTAGCAGAAAAAAAGAAAAGGAAAGAATATTATATTAAAACATAGTTGAAGCCTATATCAGATTCATATAAGTTAAAACACTCATAGATGAGATGTTGACAAACCACCCCCAATTAGGAACCATGTGTAGTAGTTTGAGTGTGTTCAATATATAACTTGCTCAAATTTGCTCTGAGTGTGAATTGAACATAAGAACAGGTCCAACATGACACAGAATTCATTTTGAAAACTTCAATTTTAGCTTCTTTCAATTTTTTCCCATTGATCAAACACAAATTCAAGACTGATTTAGCTTTTTATCTTGCAAAAGGCACTCACATCTTAGTTCAGTGTTGGTACAAATTAAGTTAACTGGAGTTTGATCTACGTTCGCTCTCAGATAAGTGACAAAGATTTAAAGAAAAAGAATTTAGAAACTATCAGAAGCATATATGCCCAAGATCTTCAGTCGACAAATGCCCATAAAAGGAAGAACTTTATATGCATTTTCTTTGCATATATGATCATGTCCACTCGCTAACATAAAGATGAGTCAACAGTCACTTTTAATCACCATGACAGTAACCAGCCTATGGTGAAGATGCTAACATAATCAAAGTTAGCAGCACAAAATAATGGCAAACATGGATGTCCATAAAGTTCTATGACAAAGAGACAATCTTCAGAAAAACCAGTCATTTGATCATATTATAAGAATGGATCCATGGACTGGCATGAATTTCTTTTTCTTTTCTGATGACTAAGGGTATTTGTGCCCTCTTCCCACATTAATCCCTTGCGGCAACATATGGACATCAAGAGTAATTTGACTCCATTTTCAACCACTGCCATTGTCACAATTCCTGGAGTAAGTAGCAACAGAAGCATTAATGGCACACTGATTCTTCACTTAGCAGTTAGCACATCACAGGCATACACCAGCTTTAACTGGCAAAGTGTCGAGAGCCATAAATGGAAATGCCTGAGATGAAAACTTGACAAAGATTTTAATTAATTGTCAACATTTCTTATTAAAAATCCTTATTTCCTAAGCCACATGAACCTCCATGCATAGACCATGAGAAATGGTTGTCGCAAGAACAGTATGAACCCAAATTTGTGGTTACAGCTTTTTCAACACCATAAAGCATCAACGGCTCCTAGCTTTCACGAGTGTCATGGGAATGGACCTCAATTGTCTTCAAATACTCTAAAGCAATGAAAACAAAATATAGCCTGGCAGTGTCTCTTTACCTCATCATTGCAGCTGGACCACCATTCTCAATCTCTTCTAAAATCGGCTTCAATGCTGGATCATCCTTAATGCGAGCCATTCGTTCCTCAAGCTCTTCTTTGCGCAGAGGATTAACAAAATTCTCTAGCATGCTAGATGTGGCTGGATCCTATTTAGGACATGGAAAATTTTCACAGAACTCCATTACATCCGTTTGAACACTACAATACATTATATACATGAAAAGGAGAGCCTTAAACACCTGCATTAAAGCACTTCCAAGGCGCTCAGCCATATTCATGAATTGAGGATTCTGCATAACCTGCTGCATGGTTGACAAATACTGGTCCCTATCAAACTGAGGAAAACCCTCTTCACCTGCAAGCTGAACACTCTTTTGTAGCTGCTCAGCCATCTGATTGAAGGCAGGATCTTTGGCTATCTGTTCAGCTAAGTCCTTTATGCTCGGGTCCTAGATGTGGCCCACAACAAATAAGTAATGACAGCACATAAGTATAAGCATAAGGCTAATTCAAATCAAGTGCACATTTGACGAAACAACGACTATTGATTACATATAAATTAACAAAGAAAAAAAAATTAATATATATATATATATCCAACAAACAAACCTTAATATGTACAATACAAAAAGCATCACCAAAAGATTAAAAACCAGGAAGCAGCTTGAAAGTTTAATGTTACAATAAGAACACACACATTTACATCCATAATTGTGGACCCATCTGCAACCACATTGGTTCAGCTAATTTCCTGAGTGAATGAGCCATTGGCAGTCTTTTTCTTTTTTTTTTTTTCTGAAAAGAAAATTAGATATATACCAAAAGAAAAAATAATGAGTCAGAGGGATATGAGATCCCCACAGAATTACATCATATCCAGGATATTTTACTAGTTGGAAGTCTATTTTGGAAATTCTGTAATCGTCCTATTAGGACAGCCCACCCTACAAGGCCTCTATTTGTAATAGCTTCCTTACATATATAATCTTGTTTCTGCTCGTAAAAAAACTACTAATTCAATTACCAATTCAATCAATTGATTTTATCAATTAGTTCTTTATCTTATAGTTTTCTCTTCAATCCATTGATTCAAACACGTTTACACTACACTATATTGTAGGAAGTCCGTAGTTTCAGAATGATATTGTGTTAAAGAGGGGAAAGTTTATAATCAAAAGTAAGCATAACGTATAGAATCAATCACGAATGATTTTAGTAATGGCAAAAATACAAATGAAAAAAAAAAAAAAGTGAAAATGAGAGCCTCAATTATTTATTAGGCACAAAAAACAATATTAAACAGATTTTAAATAACTGTAGGTTGGACTAAGGGAAGAAACAGTTCCAAAATATTACATACAAATCTATTCCATTGAAGTCATCACACACACCAAAATAGGCTATAAAATAGAATTTTGGGCATTAAAAGAACAATATGTTTGAGATTGTTTAAATAAGATGGGTCAGCAGTACAATCAAGGCAAGAGTTTCATGAATTGGATATCAAGGGTACAAAATAGGCTAGACTTGCTACCCCAATTTTAAATGGTATGACTATAAGCATATAAAAAACCAAATAAGAGGATTATGTTTTGTTTTTATTAGGGTGGTCCAGACAACAGAATCTGGAAATTGAGTCCTTGTATGTATACACACATAGTGGTTAACCATCAGCCAAGCTACCTTCTTAGACTCTTAAACGCACAATGCCAAATAATCTTATCGTCTAAACTTCACCTCCACTTAAAATAAAAAATAAAATTACTCTTTTTTGTTATATTAGCAAGCCTTTTTAAACAAATACTTGGTTCCGAAAACAATAAATAAATAAACAATATATACAGCCATAATCTCTCTTCTCTTCATTGATGCAACTACTACCATTTTTCAATGCCCTACTATTTTTTTGTTTTTTTTTTTAAACTAGTCATCAGCATAAGTAGCCAACTTCTTTCTTTCCAACAAAAAATGTTCTCATTTTAGGCCTTCAGTGGACAACAAAATAGACAATAATACAAGTAAATATTCGCCTATGAGTGTCATTTGCCCTCTTTGTCTCCCCTTCTTCCATTATTTTAAGCTTTTCATCTTGTTCTCTTGATGAAAAAAAACATTACTTAATTAGTTTTAAATTATAAAAATGGCAGAAAATTCAAATAAAACTGATTGCCAATACTAGAAGTTTTTTGAATTTGAACGTGAATGTGGTGTCCAAAGTTCAAAAAAGTTGGGTTCAAACAAACCATAAATCGTCTAATAGCAAGCTTGATGTTAATCTTCTTTAGACCCATGCTTTTACCACCTTGTTACCCTTGTCAAATCCTTTCAATGTTAGTAAAGTTGAAAGGTGCACCCATTGCACAAGACTCCGATCATTGTGAGATTTAGGGATGGGCAATATATGCAACCTAACTTCCATATTACAGAGGTTGCTTCCAAATTCCAACCTGTGACCTTCAAGTCCTAATGGAGCAACAAACCATGACCATTGAGCCACAAATATGAATATGACATCAAGACAGATGAAAGTTATAACATTAAGAGATAGAGTTAAAGAGGAACACAATAGTGAGATGGTAGGAGTAAACCTAATACAACATAAAATGAGAGTATCCCCACTACAAGATTGAATAGAAAAACCTTTTTTTGCACTACATAAATATGTAGCAGAATGTAAAACAAGCTGTACACCTGAGGAATATAAGCCTTTGCTCGAGAAAAAATAAGGCAGTAACAGCAGCTCAAAATAGGCATTGTGGGCTACATATATACCCCTCAGCATCAGAAAGTTGAATTCATTTCTTTTTATTGATCAAGTTTTGAATCTTCATAATCAAATTAATTAAAAGGATGAATCTACTTACCCAAACTACGAAAGGCTAGGACAATCCTATTGAGTAACATATTACAACTCCCTTCAGGTGTTTCTAAAAATTGCAATTGTTATAGATTGTTGTGAATGAAGTATTTAGCCAACCTCATATTATTCAATTGAGGAAAGACTTTGTTTATCTGAGTTTGAGCTATAGTTCAAGTGATAAGAAATACAAATCCATCCATCCTTGAACATAATAAAGAAAGAATCTAACCAACAATGATCAGTTCTAAAAGTGAATATTGCCAGTGCAGCTTCTCAAAAAAATACCAGAAAGACAAAGACGTATAATCCCAGAAAGACAGATTACAAACAAGCATGTAGTGGAAGGCAAAGACTATTTATGAGACAAAATAGACGTCATACCAGAGAAAGTGATGATGATGAAAATATATCATTACTCTGTAAACTGAAACATGAAGCAGTAATTGGAAAAACACCAAATATAAAATGCAAAATGAACAAAGATAATCCAAATGGAAATATAATGATTGACAAGCAGGCAGTGACAAAAATACTGACCAAACAAGAACCAACACTTTGATATCCTACTTTTAAGATAAAGATTACCACTTAACAGTGGAAAGAAGAGAATATACATTAAGAAGCCCAGACATGGCTGAAAAATCAAAAGGATTGCCAGGAAATTCAGATACTGGCTCCGTTCCTGGGCTTTTTTGTTCAGAATGTGGCACAACAGTCGATGTTTCAGATTTGGAACCTTTGTTATTTGTTGTAGCAGATCTCCCTTCTGCAAAACACAATGAAGTTGTTACTGTTACTCAAAGAAAATTGAAGAAGCTGAACTCATTAGGCTGAATGCATTATGCCTGCATTAAAATAACAAGATTTAGTGCCTCAAAATCAATCATCAAACCAAAATATAAGAAGGCAAATGCCTTTCACTGGAGATTAAACCTTTCACATAGAAAGGATATATATAGGCCACCATTTGGAGAAAACCCTCTTACTAAAGTACATTTTAGGTTCATTAACAAAAAATTTATTACTAAACAAACAATTTAAAAGCTTTTGAAAACCATTCCAACTACCACCAGTGTTGTCAAGGCCATCAAGCATTGCCCAGCCCCAAACAATTTCACTTGTTTAATAGAACATATAATATTTTGGCATGTTTTATAGAATACGTTAGTGTTTTCAGACTCAAGGCAATGTTTCATTTATGATCAAAAAACAAGAATACAATTTAAAAACAAAATAGCTTAGAAAACAACTTTTTCTTGTTTTTTGAAAATAAAACATTTCCTTAACAAGTGAAACTTTTCCTCTAAATCATTTGAGTCAAACAAGTTTTGATGTTTTTGAATTTTTAGAGAACAGAAGATTATATAGAATCACCAACCAAAAAAGGCCCAAACAACATAAAATGTCACATAGCTAGGACAAAAAAGCCAAACATTCTAAATTAAAGCATCATAGAAATAGCGGTATCATAATATTTAAAAAAAAAAATTGTACCATTCTTTGCTAGTTGAATAAGATTGAGCAAATAAAGTTTTTTTTTTTTTTTGGGTTAGATTATTCCTTTTTTAAAATTATATATTTGCAGTAAACAAAGTTATGAAAATGTATGAAAACATTGTGACATCCTTTAATATATCCTACAAAATAATTTTACAAATTATTGCAAGAGCAGAAAATTTAAGGAGTACAAAGAAGTCCCATGGCCCACCTAAAGAACCTACCTAGGCAATTTAGGTCCTATTTGTAACCAAGTAATTCCTTGACAACACCTAGTATAACTTGCACTAACCACTGGTAAAACAATTCTGCTAGGTTATGGTGAGCTGCAACATACACTGATTAATATCTTTTAAGGATTAAAAAATCATGATATTTAGAAAGCTTCACACATAATATTTTCCCATCTAGGTTTTAATATTGTACATGGCAAGTGGCAACTAGGACAATTGATCTATTATGGCAAAGTAGCTGAGCTCCCAACACTTAAACAAAATATAATAAACATTTTTGCTAAATAAAGGTTAAAAAAATTGTTATTGCCATTCATATTCTTTTGGGAATTCCACTAGTTGTGTTAATACGTCATCTTATTCGTTTCAAAAAATAAATATGAGATATTGGTCTTTATAAGATATAAATAGATAAGACCAAGTGGAAGATGTTAGATGTGGTTTTATTTACTATATAAGATTATAGTTTCGCAATAATCAAATATCAATTATATATTGAGGGTATTTTGCTTCATCCTAAAGAAGTGGGTTATTGGGTTGTCAGCAGGTAAAACATTGTATAACCTAGAGCCTCACAAGTTAAGTCACAACGGCGATGCCTCAATTACACCTCTCAGGTACCATCACATCAGAAACAGTTATATTTGTGACCCGTACTATTCATTGTGTTAGGATTAATGATTATTTAATGGTCTATCTTTCCCACTTGTGATTAGTTAGCATAGTTTGGCTACTTGTTGCAATTGACAATATTATAGGTGTTATGTCAATAATATATTAGAACTCTATAATGTAATACAAAGCCCAGGCATTAGCACAATGACTGAGGTTGCTCCACACTTCCACTTTAACCTAGAGGTCACACTTTCGAATCTGAAAACAAACTCTCTAACATGGAAGACTGAGGTTTGCATATATTGTCCCTCACAAAACCCTACAGCGGGTAGCATCATGGCCTTTGTAGTTTGTAACTTGTACACCCATTGTAACTCTTGTGCATTAACCTCCATAATAGTTTATTAGACTAGTACAATTTGATGATTTTGAGAAGAATTTAGTTCTACTGAAAGTATCAAGATTTATTTAAGGCAAGAATTCCAATGACAAAGAGCTCACAAGTGATAACTATGGCTATTGTAAAAAAAATCTTTAAGTTCTTTATGTTTGACTCACATGTCCTTTCCTCATCGAATCTCTTCCAAAATAAGAAGACAATTACATTTTTTTTGCTTGGTGAAAACAATTTATGCCATCAATTTCTGGCTAGCAATTGCAAATTACTTTTTGGACCAATACGCCCACCAAAGATATTTGCTAATACTAAGTGATGAAGCTCCTGGAAAATTGAATTCAGAATTTTGGGATTGGAAACAACAGGATCTTAAATTGTGATTCATCTGCTCAAATCTGGAGTATATTACAGGTATACAAGTTTGTGCTAAAGTTAGTTACAATGCAATTACAAAACACAAAGAAGGAAGTGTCATCAATGATTATCTTTTAAGAAGTGCGAGTTAGAATGATTTGCTACCCTAATTTTGACCTCTTCACACTAGAAGAAAAAAAGACACGATATCTATATAATTTATAAAAGTTGATTATAGATATTCTGGAACTTTGTTACAGAAACCACTTGGTTAAAGAGATCATTGCTCAAAGTGAATTTCTAAGAGGTTCCTATCATCTGGAGTGACATCTTGAGCACAGTGATGATTGCAGCCAAGTTAAGCCTTCATGCTGGAACAAAACTCATCAAGTTAGATTTATATTGAGGTAGAGAAAAATGTTCATCTGGTGATCACGTTGCACAATATCTTCACTAAAATTCTACCCCAAGTTCGCAGTTACAGTTGACAAGAAACGATAACAGAGTGGTAATCCATCAGGTCAGCACATGAGTGGGTGTTAGGTGGGTGATTGACTAACTCGTTAACTATTTAGTTAACCAATCTTTATGAGTTTAACTGACATGAAGTAATCAATTAGAAACCTGTCATGCATTTATATAGTAGCCATTAAAAGTCTCTTCCAAATTCAAGAGATTACTCGAATGCTACAAATTTTCCAGAAGTTTTTCTTCTTCAGTTTTTCAAGAGATTAGGGGCAAGTTGCCGATCAATTATTATACACTTTAAGGTGCATATATCAGAATTATCTCTCCAATAGAAGAAGATAAACCCAACTAGATAGAGCATAAATGAAATTGAAATAAAAGACCATGAACAACACCTCAGGTAGATAGAGATTATAGCGAAAGAGATCGTTTGTACCAGCGGTTGAAGGGGTAGGTTGATCCTTCTGCGAATTCGATGCCATGGCAAGCCGCTGCCTCACCAAAAACAAATCGCAAGTTCAATAGAAGTTACAGGAAAAATAATGTAAAGAAAATACTGTGACAACCTAAACTCGAAGACCTAAAAAAGGATGGAGGAAGATTTCGGTCCTTGCGATCTTACGGGGATGGGCTCCGGATGGATCTTCGTTGGATACCTAATGTAACGAAGAAGCTCCAGGGACCTCAATGGAGCTTCCAAACCCTATCAATCGTCGATCTGAACAAAACACTAACAATGGTGGGCCACCTCAATCCTCATCCTTGAGCCAAATGAATGGTCCGCAAAAGTAGGCAAATAACCAAATAACCAAAATACCACTGCCGCTGGCTACGACTGCTGGCTCCAAGGAATGGCGAAACGTGCCATTTTTCTAATCCACTTTAAAACGGGTCTACATAAAATATTTTTAAGAACCGGGCTGCATTCAAATAAAATTTTAAGTCGGTTCTAAAAAATTGGACAAGGTTCTAAAACAAGTCTAAAGACATTGAGCGTGAATATAATTAAATAATATAGATATTTATCTTATAAATTTGATGATGTAATGATGAGGTAACTAATTATTTAACAAGGATTAAATCAATCAAAGTTGTTAATTTTTTTTAGTAACAAAAAATTTAATTAGAGTCATTCATCTTTCTTTGTAATGAAAAAATCGATCTTGATCATTAAAAAAAAATAATTTATGACTAAAAAAGAAATTCATATAAATAAAGTTCTCACTATTCATTACTATATGAAAAAAAAAATCTAAAAGTTCTATTAATAAATAAGGTTTTTTTCTTTTTTTAGTCTTCTTAGGGTTAGCAACTTATAACACGACACAATAATCAGATTCGAATATAACGCAAAGTTAACAAGTTTAATTTTAGTATAAACGAGTTGAACACGATTAAATGCAACTAGATTCAAGTCATAAACAAGCTAATCTGATAAACTTGAAAGTAACTCGTTTAATACAACTAAAATGCAATGCGAACAAATATGTCATACATAAGTTAATCTAAGATTAATTCATTAAGAAAATTACATAAAATGTCAACTTTTTTATAAATATTATCAAAAATATTTGTGACTTTTTAGATTTTTTTTTCATTTATGTCTATTATTTGGTTTTATTTACAGGTATACCATAATTTTAAAAAATGACGCGAAGACAATTTTCTCTTTTTAATTTTTGATTTTGAGCTTTCGTGCCTATGTTAGTGAAGCATTTTTTGCTATACATTCAGTATCTTTCAATCCTCATTTCTTTCTTTGTAAAATTGTGCCCTAATTGTGTTGTTTTGCTCCTCATTTGTGTTTGTAGATCACTTTCCTTTTTCAATCTCTAATATATAAATGAAGAAGAAAACCACCAATATTCTTGAAACTACTTCGAATATGGTTCTTCGAAGTTCTCAAGAAGAATATACCTGATGAAAAGGTTGTAGAATTGCCTTTAAAAATTTCTTTTCGAAGCTATGGTTTGTCATCTTCCTCTTCTATTATGTCAAAGAAGAGGAAGGTTGTGGAAAAAGGTGTGCATGATATTTTATTTAAGAAAAAATCGAAGAGAGGTATTTCAACATATTCTTCATCCACAAAAAAAAAAAAAAAGATGGCGAGAACTTATCATCACACTCTGAGGTAAATAGATTTAAATATTTTGGTTTTCAGTAGTAAGGTACACTAAGGTATTTAACTAATTCCATAATGTTGTAATTTTATGTGCATTATTTCAATCGTTCGTTGCTTTTGTAACTTAGATTCATATGTTTTTAAATAGTTACAGAATTCAATATGTTACTTCAAATGTAAAGGTTTTTTATAACAAGATTTACACAATTCTTTGCTAATTGTATACGTTTTTTTATATTAGTAATATTCTTATTTATATTATTCATATTTATTTGATGTCAATATGACATTGTTCTTTTGTTGTAGTGTTTATGCTTTTATGGTTTCCATTTTACATATAACTTTCATTTTATATTAATATTATGCAAGATCCATATATATACATAATTTTCTGTCTTGTTTTTTAACCAACTAATGTTTATGCAGGCTTTTAAATACATTGTGAGTCTAGAACACTTCTATCCTACTAGAGTTGGTTTTCATATCAACTTAGGAGCTACTGAGCTTTTGAAGTCTAAGCTTTCTAAACTACAACTTGAAAGTTTCAAAGACGGTTAACATGAATGAAGTCACTTTAAGATTCATTGTTGATGATTTTAGTCTCATTTTGAGGCTAAAATGCAAAGGACGCAAGGACTTTTAAAGACAAATACTTCAATGGTATACAAAAGATAAATAAGCAGTCTATAATACCTTTAAAAATTAAAAAAATTTTAAAAATAAAATATATAAAGTCATAAATAAGTTCATTGAATTGTAAGACACATTAAGTTTCCAAGGCACAAAAAACTTAAGAAAACACATAGAAAAGTTCTTTTGAGAAGTTTCACAAACTATAGTTAAAAATTAACTCAATGGGTAAAATAGTAATTTTGTCACCTAAGAATAAATTGGTCAATTTATATGGAAAGTGAAATGTAGAGTCTCACTATGTTAACAATGAATGGTTTTAAATATGAAAAATTAATTTGACCAAATAAGGGTAAAATAGTAATTTTTTACTCAAAGGCCAAATAGTCATTTTACCTAAGACTAGACACATCTGTCATTAAAAAAGTATTATGTAAATAATTTATATAAAATAAAATAGCTAGAAAACTTCATAAAAAATAGCAAGAACTAAACTAATAAAATACATGTAAATTAGGGGATATACTCATATAGACAAATAGGACATAGTATCACTAACAAAATGTTGGTAAATAAATACATAAAAATCACTGAAATATTTCTTAATAAATAACAACCTAAATAAGCACATAAATGTTATGAAAAAAATAGCTAAATAAAGTAATTTAAATTAAGGGTAGAAATGAGACCTTAAGAGATAAATAATGGGCCTAGTAGTTGAATTAACTGAGTTTTGACAAGTGTATGTTGTGTGGGCTTAGGAGCAAGTTAATACAACTTGGGAGCATGGGACACATCTATAAATAGTGCTACGCATGGCTAGGGTTTGAATTAAAATTCAAACAAAATAGGTAATGAGAACCAATAATATTCTTACTAAAATGCCCACTTTCCTAAAAACCTCTCATTCTTTCCTCACCTTCCTCAAAACACAATCTCTCTTGATTTCCTTTCCCATGGCCGACTTCTCTAAGATTCTTCATACTATTCCATGCCCAAAGGGGTCTCCCATGAGAAAATAAAACTTCTTTTTTTTTTCTACATCAAGAGAATCAACAAACCCGATTTCCATTCTCTCTCCTCTT
>JAJIYU010010859.1:0-15728 GCA_030144865.1 Tinospora cordifolia
GCTGGTTTTTTGTAGATTTTTGAGCTAGATCATGGCTGGTGGCGTGTAGACTTGCAAGACCCTCCTTCTTCAGTCCGTCTTGTTCTTCACGGTGAGCTGCAGCAAAAAAAACAGAGTTTGCAACTCTCTATTCTTCACGTCGAACAACAGCAGCAAGTCTTCTTCTCTAGCTCAGATCCGTGCAAGCTCAAGGATGCACAAGGTGAAGATGCACCAACAGCTTGTTTCTCCCTCAGATCTATGGTTGGTTCCTCTTTGCACAAACAATGCACAGCAACTGCAACTCGGATCTATGGCCAACAACCTCACGGCAACTGAGATCCGGTGAGTTTGAAACAACAGCAAATCTGGTGTTGTTGCTTCGGATCTGGGGTGTTTGTTTCAAATCCGACGCGTGTGTAACTATTTTTTTTTTGATCTAAATCATACCAAAACAAGAAGGAAGAATCAAAATTTAAGCTCCCAAAAATCTGGATTTTTTTTGTTCCAAAAATCTCACGTCCGAAATTGTTTTTGTTTGGAGCTTAGATGGAGAAAAGAAGGGAAATGAGTTCTCTTTTTTTTTTTGTAAGATTGTATGCTTGATTTGTGTGAACTCAAAATGTGGAATACTTCCCTTTATATATATATATTAGCTTACATGAGTTGGTTTCACTTATTTTATTCATCTCTTTTTTTTTTTTGGAATCAAACCATTACTTATTTATTTTTCTCCATCTACCACATGATATTCAAGATCATGTATGCCTATATATTCATATATGTACCTATGAATTTTTTTTTCACTTAGTTAAACAATTATATATATATATATATATTTAAAATTTCATTGCGATGCGCTCGCATTACAAAAATTTGGGTTATTACAACAACATTAGTAGTGGAAAACTGTGACATAATTTGTCACATAAATGCTACACTATAATCATCGAAAATTGGTAAGGTCTTGAAATACCATGCACCATTTCCTAAAATAATTGGATAACGATACATTATACTTATTCATTTTGATTGACGATCTATAAACAATCTCTCCCTAATAATATTTTCCAAATCATCAATCCTAGCCCCATCTCTATCAAAATACCAATACACGGTCCACAATTGTAATCAATCCATACGGTCCATGTACCATTTCCTCATTCATGTAACATATAATAGAAATTAGTCTATTATCTATTATGTAACCTAGAATTTTTAGCAACACAAAATCAAACTGTGTTTGATGAGTGACATAGTCAACACAAATTAAATAAAACATGCATCTATGAACAAAGCAATATGAAATGTAAATACCTGTACAATGTAAGAATCTTCCTATTTTAATGATGCTTATATACTCAAAATACACTTCTTATGTGCACATGTTATTCTAAGTGGGAAAGACCATATGATTGATCATGATAGGTAACCTAAGGTGTACTAAGCATATGGAATTGATGTGGAACAATCATATATTAGATTAGAATTATACATTGCACACGTTGTAAACACTTATTACTTTAGAATGTATTTTTATCCAATTAATGAACGATTAACAACATTTCTCTCCAAAAAATTAAAAACAAAAATACTAAAATACATGAAAGAAGTCAAGTTAAAAATCGAAATCAATTTTGAAATATCCAACTAACTTTAATGGTCATAAGCGAAAAAATCAATATCAACTTTCATTATCACATTGCAGTAATAACAAAAACGCTCTTATTCTATGAAAGAAAAAATAATTTATGTACTTCATCTTTTCTTTCATATCCTAATAGCCTAATATATATGTTTTTCTAGAAGATTCAAAGGTAGTTAGTACTAACATTGAAGAGAAAACAATCCAAGTCCTATAGCATTAAAATATCCCAATACACCCTTCAACTATAATTATGATATAACTTTTCAATATTTCTTATTGAATAAATGGCATTGATTCTACCTTTTTTATAACATAAAGTGAAGTATGAATCTACTTTTTTTCCTTTTTTAAAAAAAGTAGTAAAAACATATAACAAATAATAGAAGTAAAAAAATACAACGTGCATAAAAATTAATAAAGAGTTGAAAATTTTGCTTGTTGAATCCTAAAAAACTGAAAATGATTTATCTAACTTATTTTAATTTGTTTAATCTTATTCATCTTTATTCTATCATATCTAATATAATATAATCTTCTAAAAAATATTTTTTTTCTTACATATCAAACAAACACTAAGACCAATATAGTGTTGATTCTACCTTTTTATAACACATAACGAAGTATGAATCTACTTTTTTTTTTCTTTTTTTAAAAAGTAGTAAAAACGTAAAAGAAATAATAGAAGTATAAAAATATAACTAGCCTAAAAATTACATTATTTTGATATCAAAAGATAAAAATTTTGGTTGTAGAATGCAAAAAATCAAGAGTGATTTATCCAACTTATTTTAATTTGTTTAATCTTATTCACATTTATTCTATCATATCCAATTTAATATAATCCTCTAATTATTATTTTTTTCTTATCCTATAAAAATTAATTTTTATCATATCTTACATACCAAACAAACATGAAGACCAACATAAATCAAACCTTTGAGTATAACAATGATATAAACAAAACAATAAAGCATACTATGTAAATTAATAACCATAACCATACTCTTAATCTCAGTTGTTCAAAAGGGGGAAAAAAAAAAGACTTTCATTTCTTCATAAGGAAAAAAAAATTAACATCCAACTAACAGTAAATAAGTTTTACGTACACACTATTATAAGTAAATAACATTAACTTCTTTTTTGAAAAAAAAAACTAAAGTCACTATTATAATAAACCAAATTTTTATAACGCGTATACGTCGAAAATAAATTTTTAAAAATATTAAATAAATATAAAAATATTCGAAAACATGATTTAAATATTTATTATAATATTTATTAAATAAATAAAATAAACCACATTGGTTATTTTTAATATTCGGATTTTTCAACGCGTGAATAGTGAAAATAAATTTTTAAAAATATTAAATAAATATAAAAATGACCAGAAACAAGATTTAAATTTTTATTATAATGTTTAGTAAAGAAATAAAATAAATCATGTTGGTTCAAGTTGGCAAAAAATCAGAAAACAAAAAAAGATACTTATGGGAGTTTATTGAACTAATTTCGGAAAAAAAGAGGGAGTTGGACAAAATCTTCTTCTATGAACAGTAACTATAGGTACTATTCATCTACGGGTACTGTTCATCCGAGTTACTATTCATCCCATTTTTAATCACAAAAAAGATAACAAAAAAATCAGAAACGAAAATCGCAGGAATAATTTGATTTTGGGGCTTTCGTTTTTAGGTCACTAGAGATTCGATTTTTGCCTAGAGACAGTCAAAACGATCTAGATCGAGTCTAGAACAATCCTAAGCATCTAAGGTAAGATTTTAAAGCTCTGAACTATTAAGATCTGAATTCTATAGTCTGAATTGTGAATTTGAATTCAAGGGTTTCAAATTTCGGGTTTTTTATGTAAATAATGATCTGAAGCGCAAAGAGCTCAGATCTAGCTTACTTGCTATAGAATAAGTGATTCTAGACTAGATTCTGTGAATTTTGACTGTTCATTTGTAATTTTTGACGGATCCGCGAGTTTTGATTAAATCTGGCAAATTTGATGGTGCAAATCCTTTGATAGGCTATAAAACTCGATCCATTCATCCTTTGAAGTAGCAGTCAGAATTAAAAGTGTTTAATACTTAGTTTGGAATGCGTAGACTGTATTTGTGCGTGTAGTTACGAAGAAATAAAATTTGGGACATTTTGAAGGAAAAAAATTCTTTGATACACAAATAAAACCCAATCTGAGCTTAGTTTGAAGCTAGGCTCAGTACTAAAAGTGTTCAGTTATTCATGTGGGACACGTAGACTTGAGAAATGAGGAAAGCTAAAAAAATTCCTTAGTTTTGGATTGAGAATTTAACTGAAAATTCTCAAATAATTTTGAATAAGCTTTAGAGTAAATTTTTTATGCACCATTTATGTTTAATGATGCAGAGGGACGACGTTGACTGCTGTTGAGGTGATTTGCCATCCAGTAGTACTTTTTCGGATTTAGGTGGAGTTGTTTTATCTCCACCTTCCTCATTAGTATTATGCAAATATAGGATGCGAAATATGATTCTATGTTTAATTCTTGTACATAGTACCATGTTAGGGATGTATGGATTGTATGGAATGATTGATTGATATCCTGACGACCGGTTATATGCTTCCTAACATAGGTATGCATGATGTATGTTTGCTTCAGTTACATGAACTAGAATGGTTAATAATGCATGTCGCATGATGAATGGATTGAAAACATGACTGTATAACTAAAGAACATTAATGGTTTATTAAGAATTCCACGTACCAAGGCGATGACGGGCAATTACTGGTACATCGCGTTAAAGCTCTCCGTATCTCCCTGGACATCATCGTGGGTATCCCCCAACTAGGCCAAACTGTGAGCGACTGTGTGACCCTCGAATTTGGAAAAGTCATATGGCGTACATATGGTTTCAGTATCTTCTTGGGTCGTGGTCTCAAATGTAGACTTCTGTTTTATAAAGATGTCATGCCTGATTGTGTTCAGGACCACAACTAGGATACCGAGGGTGGTTCACTCTTTTGGTTAATTCCTAATATCAGATGGTAGATTCCTGATATTAGAGCGCAACGGATAAACTAAGTGTTTGAAACGCCCTAATGATTTGAAATTGTTTGCATGTTTCGTATGCTTGTTTGTTTAATGCTATTGAGTGTCGAGGAGATCCACTGGGCTTTTGAGCTCATCCCTATTATCATTTTATAGGTACTCATGGATACGACGCTCAGTGAGGATGCATACCAGAGACTGGAAGATGTATAGAGAGAGAGTGTGATATTTTGTGTTAAATTGTCTTTCTATTTTGAACAATTTTTATGATGTATATTTTGGATTTGGGCCGGAGGGTCATGTATCGTATTTTTGTGTATGTATCATCTACAAGACTGTTTTACCATCTTGAACACTTTTTTTTTATTTTGATTGATGAACGGATGATTTTTAGATATTGTATGTTAAACAGTGTTCAATGATTTAAAAAGATTTGATCCGAAAAGTACTTCCGCTACTATTATCTTGATTTCCAATACGAATATGATTTTGAACATCTGGTGAATTTTATTTGAAATTAATTACTTAGTGAAGCATGAATTGATGATAACTGTTACACGCCCGATACCTCGGCGGACCACGCGCCGAACTTGGAGTCGCGCGACGCCTGACGACAGGGCCTCAGATTAACAGACATGATGTCTGGTCTGGGGGTCAGGGTGTGACAACTATATACGTATTCTCATCACCTCAGTATGATAATTTTTAGTGTAATAAACTATTATTTCTCAAACCAACATATTATAAAGAACTAGATCAATTTGCTGGTCATTTTCTTAAAACTAGCTTTAATGACTAAACAAAGAAGAAACTTTTGTTCTATGTAGCAAGGTTTGGTTTCTTCCTGAGATAAATTAGAGTGTAATAAAAATCTATCTATAACAAAAACAACCAAGTGCAAAGACATTTTGCTGAAAAGTGTAAATTGCCTAACAAAACAATTACAAAAAAACCAAAAAAACATTAACCAAAATCTTTTTTAATTAAAAAAAAATACATGAAGGTCTATCATAAACCACATTTCTTAATAAGAAAAGAATATGAACACCCAATGAATAGTAAATAAGTTTTACATGAACAATGTCAAAATTAGTCAACAGTAATTTGTTTTATTTTGAGGAAAAAAGTTACAAAATGGGTATTCTCATCACCAATAAATTTTATATATAAATATGATCATTTTAAAAAATAAAAAGTTATTACATTAAAATATGATTCACACTATAATCCTCTAATTTTTTTTTCTTATCTTATAAACAATATTTTTTTTATTCATATTTACATGTCAAACAAACATTACAACCAATATAAATCAAATCTTTGGGTATAACAATAATATAAACACAACAATAAAGTATACTATGTATATTAATAACCATAATTTTAATCTCATCTTTTCAAAAGAAAAAAAAAGACTTTCATTTCTTCATGAGAAAAATAAAAATTCAACATCTAACTAACAATAAATAAGATTGACGTGCACACTATTACAAATAGTTAACATTTACTTCTTTTTTGACAAAAAAAACTAAAGTCCCTAAATAGGTCTTCTCATCACCCAAATATGATCATTTTAATTGTAATAAACTATTATTTTTCAAACCAAGATATTTTAAAGAGCTAGATCAATCTGCTGGTCATTTTCTTAAAACTAGCTTTAGTGTCTAAACAAAGAAGAAAATTTTGTTCTCTACAATAATGGTTGGTTTCTTCCTAAGATAAATTAGTGTGATAAAAATATGTCTATAACAAAAACAAACAAGTGCAAAGGTATTTTGCCGAAAAGTGCAAAACGCCTAACAAAAAAGTTACAAAAAAAATAAACAGATTCTTTTTAATCAAAAACAGCATTAAGGTCTATCATAAACCACATATTTTAATAAGGACAAAATATAAATACTCAATTAGCAATAAATAAGTTTTACATGCACATTATCAAAATTAGTAAACATTAATTTTTTTTTTTTGAGAAAAAAAGTCACCAAATGGGTATTCTCATCAACCAATAAATTTATATACAAATATGATCATTTAAAAAAAAATAAACATTAGAAAATGATTCACAATATATTCTAAAATTGTAGCTCAACAGCAATTGAAAATTTTAAATTATGGTTACCTGCTCGTTAAATAAAATTATATAATAGAGTATAACGAGCTAGCTACCGCTATTAGAGAAAAACGCAAGGGTCGATGAAGATGGTGACGAAGAAAAGGAGTTGGCTACAAATGAAGATCAAGAAGACAAAAACGCGATGAAGATGAAGAAGAAGCCGCTGGTTGCAAACAAAGAAGTGTAGATGAGGAAGAACGAGCTGGTTGCGGACAAAGAAGACCGAGTTGTGCAGCCGAAGAAGAGAAAGAAGGCGTAGAAGACGAAGAAGAACGAGCTGGCCAAAAAAACAAACAACATTCATGCTGCATTCCCACCGTTTTCGTTGTAATTCTTTATTCCTTTCCATTGTTTTAACACTTTCCAGACATTTTATTTCGTAATCTACGGCTTTAAACTGATCTCGCTGGTTTGAGTAATCAGTTTGTAATCGGTTCTTTTTTTCTTTTCACGTCCTTTGCGTTGCTCTTTCTTCCTCCGTCGCTGCTCTATTTGGTTGTTCTGCACCTCCTCTGCTGTTGCAAATGTTGTGAAAATCGTCTTGTGGGTTAGAAACGCACACAATGTATGGCGGACGAATTCAAGTGCGAACATCAGATTTGCAGCGGCAACAAATCCGTGGTGAGCAACAATTGAAGCAGACTAGCGAACTAAAGTGTGAAACTGCTCGAGCAAATAGTTCAAGCCCCATCTGCTTGCAAATAGGGTATGGCGATTGACGCAATAAAACCAGGGATGGAATCATTTCCAGATCGCCAGAAACGATTTCATTTGATTTTAGGATCTCCAGAAAGCAGTGTTTCCAGTTCGCCAAAATGATCATTTTCGTTGTTGTTCATCTTCAGTCGTAGTCCCTTGTTGCTACTACTGCTGGTCGCAAAACATTTGCAAGAAATCACTGGGATTTGCTGCTTGCTGCTGTGTTGGCATGTTTTCTAGGTTACGACGATGGTTGTTGCTTCGATTGGTGATACCGGAGAAGCTGCTGGGGATAGTGGTGTTCCTTTTCTTCTAGTTTCATCATTAGATCTAAAGAAGAAAGGGAAGAACCATTTGTGTATAACCCAATATACCGATGTTATACCATCGTTATAGATTCAGTATCCCTAGATGCAAAGACTTTGGCCAGATATTCTAAGTATACCCAATATTATATACACTCTTTAAAAGTTTTTGAAAACTGAGATACTAGACATTTTTGCATCGTTATACCATCATTACAATAGCCAAACTAGTATACTAGACGTTATAGTGGTCACCATACCCATTCTGTATACAACGTCTGGTATACAATATCTGGTATTCAATATCGTTATACTCTTTTTTTTTTAAAGATTGTATATATTACACCCATTTTTATATTATTGTATATCACTTTCAGAGTTTGTATACCATTATGTTTTATTTCTATCCTAACAAACCAGTTTCTGAATGCTGTTATCTTTTTATATACACATATTATTCAAAAATAATACCAACAGATCATTTCTTAACAAATATCATGTTATATACACCCATTATATCGAAGTTAAACACACTATATACCAGTGTTTATGAGATATTGCAATATATCATATTTTGTATGTAGAAGTTATACGTATTGTATATTATATTTTTGAGATCCTATAACATATGCATCCTATATATACTATGTATATACGCACGCTATATACCATTATTTTTAATCTTATAATATATGCGCCATTTTTTGTTCCATTTAAAAAAATTTCATTTTTCAATTGTGCACAACAAATCTAGGAAAATTCAAAAGTTGTACCAAAGTTATGTCAATGTTATACATTTCATTTTGTTAGATTTTTTTTTATTTATTTTGGGACCAGATGTGCACAACAAATCTGAGAAGATATCAAAGTTATACAAAAGTTATACGCAGATTATACTAAAGTTATATCATTTTTGTTAGATTTTTTTTATCTTTTTTAGTATTCAGATTATACTAAAATTATACTAATTTTTATTAGAGTTTTTTTTTTAATTTTTTTGTATTTAGATTATACTAAAGTTATTATATTTTTATTTATTTCTTTTATATTTAGATTATACCAAATTTATACCAACTATTGGTATGTAAAATATTTTAATGAAAAAACTTTGATTCAACTATAATAATTGAGGATTGTATATCAAACGCAATTTTTTTAGTATTGTATACTAATGTTATTCTAATTATGTATATTAGATGTTAGAACAGTATATATATTGATACTCATTTGTATACATATGTTATACTAATGTTAATCGAAAAATAATACTATCATATTAATTTCTAAAGATATTTCACACTGTATATACACATTATTCATTTATTATACCAATATAATACCAAAAACTGTAGTTTTAAGTAGTGATATGTTACATCATATTCGAAAATAAACTTACACTTGAGTTTTTAAGTAGTGATATGATGTTGTATATCAAGATTATTTTTATATTATACAAATATAATAGCAAAAACTGTAATTTTAAACCCTATATTCTTTGTATACACATGTTATACCATTGTTATTCAAAAATAATACCCACAATTTAGTTTCTAAGTAATGAGATGATCTTATATAGTAACATTATTCTTATGATATACAAATATTATACTAAAAATTGTAGTTCACAACTTATTTACTTTTAAAAAAAGTAAAAATTAATTCTGACAACTGATTTTTATTAATTACGTCACTTTTTTTTAAGTTGAGATTTTTGTTTTTTAAAAATTAGTGTTTAAATAACTTTTCAAGATTTTTATTTTTTAAAAAATTTATGTTTAAACCATTTTTAGTATTTTTGTTATTAATTTTATATATATTTTTATATAAATAGAAATATCAATATTTTTATAAATATGTTATTATTATTATTTTTTTAAAAGTGTACTTTTCCCTTAGATCTACAGTCAAGTTGAGCCGGTAAGGGTCCATTAATAGCCGGCAAGAGATTCCTCCCATTAATTACTGACCAGCAGGCGACTTTCAACACGTTTTCAAAGGTTCAGATCATAAACAATCTCGAGAACGATCCTACGAAAGAAAACGCCGATCTTGACAACTCCTTGTAGAGTGGCTGGCCATTGCCCAATCCAATCAACGTGGGGCCACGAATATGACGTGTGCTAAAGGACACGCGGCAGAACGATATCGGCCTTCCTCGATCATGCTTCTCTAGTCTCATGTTCCCCGAGGAGCTAGCCAACGCGAACAGGGAGAACATTTCGGAACCTGCATTGTTCTACTGCGGTCTCTTGCTAGGCTTTTTTTGTTTCGCCGAGATTCGTAGACTTTTCGAGAAGAATTCGGATAGAAAGAGCGACAATGGCGACGACGACGACGACGACAATTGGGAAGGCGATGAGCAACGAAGGATCTGAAGGATTAGAGCACGGGGCCGGGGAAGATCGAGGCGTGTTTGAGTATTTCGGTTGGGTTTATCACTTGGGAGTGAATTCGATCGGTCACGAGTATTGCCATCTCCGGTTTCTGTTCCTCAGAGGGAAGTACGTCGAGATGTACAAGCGAGATCCTCACGAGAATCCTGGCATTGTAAGATGTTGGTTCTTTTCTTTTTTCCTGCTTGGTTGATTTGGATTTTTCTCGGTTTGGCATTGGATTCATCGTCTTACTTTGTTAAGTTCGATACTAAAATTGATCACGGATGGTTTTGTTTAACTTAATTTAAGCAGGTAGCTGTAGGTTGTCATGTTTGATTATCGTGGACTTGATTGTAGATATGGGATTAATCCACATAGGATAGAATTTGCAGCTCTTGATTGAAGTGGGAATCCCTTTTCGTTAAACTCTGAACCGAGCATGGCGACATTGGTGGCATTTGATTAGGTGAACCTAATACTCTAATAAATTGATGCGTATCTAGATGTATGCAAATTTTGTGGACTCGATTGTAGATACGGAATTAATCCACATAGGATAGAATTTGCAGCTCTTTATTGACGTGAAAATCCCTTTTTGTTAAACTCTGAACAGATCATGGTGACATTGGTGGCATTTGATTAGGTGAGCCTAATACTCTAATAAATTGTCGAGTAACTAGAGGTATGCAAATTTTAGCACGATTGCCACTTCCATTGGCAAAAGGACAACCAGTATAAGAATCTTATGAGTTTAAAATCCAAATTGAAACTTGGTTTAATGCAATAATCTGAGGACCTTCAAATGCAGTAGAAAGTGGAAAGGGGATGAAAAGAGGTCAGCAGAATCCCTAGATGTCTTTTAAAAAAAAAAAAGAAAGAAAAGAAAAAAAAAAAAAAAAACCCTGGATGGTCTAATTTGAGTGAAGGTTTATCGGAATACAAAGAGATTTAATGTGATGAATACAAAAATTGGAAAATTTCATACAGAGAAGTAGTTTTCTCTATACAAAAGAAAGATTCTGAGTATCGGAGTATTCTTCTAATTTAAAGTGCAATACATGTAAAAATAGAGTCATCGAGATTACAAGTTTAATTAGACATTTGGTGTTGACTACATGAGAAACACAAAATGTTGTTTGCGAGATATAAATGTTTATTCCAATATATAAAAAGACTAACTAAATTGCATGTTTGGCAAACTCTAAAAGTGATATAGTAGAACGATTACAATTGTCACCAATTCCTAGGGAAGTTCTCTTGATTTATAAGCTCATTGGTTATGAATCAGATTGATATTTGGAGTTACTTGATTTTCATAGAACATATAAGATAATACTTAGATTTCAAAAATAGAAAAGGTTGGAGGATAGAGATAAATGGGAAGATATACTCTAATGTTTTTCATAGGATAAAGATCAAGCATATATCATTCACTCCCATTCCATGATAACCTAGTCAGAACCTCATAGGAGATGCACTGAGTGAATGCCAATATGTTCTTCTCTTCTCTTTCTTTCTCTTGCACTTTCACTTTCAAAATGAAGGTACATGATTTTAATATTTGATGTAGGCGGTCATCTATTTGGAACTTGTACTAGGTTTAAGTTTTGGAGCTTCTGGTTAATTGTTCTTTTTATATTATTTTATCATTTTATGTATTTAGATTTATTTAATATGGATGACAGATAAGTTTGGACTCCATGGGCATGGAAGTAGTACTATTTTTCCTTGATGTAATTGTTCATTCTTATTGCAGAAGCCAATTAGGAAGGGTATTGTTGGGCATACCCTCATGGTGGAGGAACTTGGTCGTAGGAAAGTCGCTCATGGGGTAAAGTTTCATTGTTGAAACTAGTCCTTTCCTATTTATTTCTTCTTTCCCCTTGGAATCTTGAGCTAGCTTTGGGCATTTGGGGCTAATGGTTCAACTGTTGTTTCTTATTTATATAGGATCTTTATGTTTTAAGATTTTACAACCGGTTGGATGAGACAAAAAAAGGAGAGGTAAGTGATTCTTCTATATGTACTATTTATTTATTTCAAGTCATGAGTCTTGAGAAATTCAAGCATATGCCCTTCATTTGGATGAAATTTTTAGCTTTAGCATATTTCATGTTCTTTGGAGTTTGAGTGGCACATGGTATAAGACATTAGTTACAAATGTGTGCTAGAGTTATTACTAAGACAATTAGATTGGTTTGGTTTATCACACAACCTTAATAGTTTTAGGAGTTAATACAATTTTTGGAATAAATGTATGGATGATTTTATATGGAGAGGTGAGACACAATGTTGAGCATGCACAGAATATTTGCATGAGTTCACGAAGTCAAACTTGATGTCTTCAGTCTACCTTGTGTGAGTTTCTTAGTTACCAACTGCCTATTTGAATTTATAAAACTTAAGTTTCATGATTCAATGCAAGAGAAATTGATTTGAGTTCTTTTATGAACTCTAATGCTAGTAAAAGAGAATCTTATGTTACTGAATGTATGTAGATATCATGTTTGTGCTAGCCTATCTTAAAAAAGTATGCATCTTCATGGACTTTAACATGGTACAATTTAACCTTGATAGAAATTCTAATTTGAACTCATTTTTCATGAGGATAGATTTTTCTACTAAAAGCAAAAGTATGAAGATGTCCTCTTTCATACTAATCTTTGTGTGTGGTGTGTCCTTTGTGGGAGGAAACTAATAACCGTTGGAGAGGGCATTGAGTGGTGGCTAGCCTGGTAGTGGTGTGGAGTATTTGGAAAGCGAGAAATGTGATGATTTTTTAAGATAAATAGTGCTGTCCTAGTGAACTGTGGGAGGAATCTCAGACGCTTGCCTCATTCTGGATCAGTAACAGTCCTCTTTTCTTGGGGTATTCTATGTTTGATTAGCTTAGAAGGTGGGGAAATGTTCTGTAGTGTTCCTTGTCTTTGGGTGGGGCGTGTTGGTTGTGAGGCTCCTTGTAATGTTTCTTGTATGGTTTTTGGGGTTTCCCTTGTTTGTTTCGTTTTTCTCTCTATAATGCAATAAATTTGTTTCTTTTTTAAAAAAAGATTAATACTCCTTCAAGTCATATCCTAGAAATACTGAATGAATAAATACCTTACAAAATAAAGGATAATAATGGAAAGGAGGATGTGTAGATCAGCTTTGTTGTTTACTCCAAGGGAGAGAAGAGAGGGATGATTTATTGTTTAATATAGTGTCTTGAAGATTGACAACATATGTATAGAGGTTAGGGCTTAGGCCATTATAATTTTAGTTACTATAAAATAAAATCACTGCCACATTTGTAATCTGCTAAAATCAAGATGGTAATCTTCTCATAATAAGATCACATGGATCTTCTCATAATAAGATTGCGAGGATTTCTGATGAACCCCAATTTACAAAGAAGTTGAAAATGAAGGTAACAGGTAAGAAAAGAGAGAGAATTATGATTGCAATTGCTTTATTGAATCAACGCGAGAGTAACAAATAGCTAGTTTGAGAGGGCTAGACTCTCTAAAATTGCTTAGTACAGTCTGAAAAAAACAATGGCAGCGCATGCTTAAAGGACAAAAATTACTAGAAAACTGGCACAGGCAAAAACTGCTCTACTTCACATTAACAAATTGCACTTCTCTTTAGCCAACGCAATATCTTGAGAACTCTTGTTTTGCTGCCACCACTCTTCTTCTTGTGTTATTTAGCATAAGTCAATATGATTGTGGGTCTGTCATTACTCCCCACCCTAGTGCAGCGAGATGCACCTTGTCATCAAGGTGGAAAGGTTGGAATTGTTGTTGGAGCTTGGAAGACCTTTGCATATTCCCAAGTGGCTTCAAAAAGAGGAAGAACCTTTCACTTGACCAATACCTCAATCAAACTAGCAGTACAATGAAACCCAAAATCCTCTACATGTTCCTCTAGCCACTCGATTTTGGTGTTTAGTAGTGGAGGAAGGGAGTGGCACTATTCACTACTACCTGAAGCATGTTTCAGCTGAGAAATGTGGAAAACTGGATGAATGGTGGCTGTAGGAGGAACTTTAACTTGTAAGAAATTGCACTAACATGCTGAAGGACTTTGAAAAGACCAAAGAATTAGGGTGACAACATAAAGAGTGCGAATGATACAATCACAATGTGTGCATACTACTTCCTTGATGAAGACCAAAGCGACCATTTGGGCTGTGAATGGATGTTTGAGAGGAAGGAAGTGAGCACTTTTGCTAAGCCTATCAACCTCTACTAAAATAGAACCCAATCCACTTGAGGTTGGTAAGCCTTCCAATGAAATCCATTGTAGGAACCTCCAACCGACAACAACCCTCCATAGAAATTTAGCATTTGATGGCATTTGTGCTTTACATAGAAATTTAAAAACAGTGTAAAGAAGACTATTAGAGGCACAATGATGACACAGAGAAAGGATTCAGGAGGAAACATCGTTGACAATCCCAAGGCCAAAGAATCTTATCATCATCACTGGTTAGATCACAACCTAAAGCACGCATAATCAGTTATCACCATTAGATTCCCCTCGAGATCGAAGAAAACCCTAACTGAATACCTCATGCAAGGAGTCATGGATCGATGAACAAAAGGCTAAAATAGGTTGGGTTTTTTTTTTTTTTTTTTTTGAAACAAAAACTATTATATTGATAGAAATAAATAATTACATAAGGTTGCTAGATGAGATATTTCAGCAGGAATTATATACTATAAAGATTGGATAATGTTTCCACCATTACGAAATTAATCCCCAAAATTGTAACCTTTCCCTAGCTTGATAGTATAGATCCATGTAGCAAACAAAATATTAGATCTCTCTCATATCATCTGTTCTGATTTTGTTTCTTCCAAAAAGAGCCTAGCATTTCTTTCTTCCTAAATGTTATACCATATAGTTAGCAAAATTATCTTCCAGTACTGATGAAACTTGTATGGAGAGACGTTGGCCGGAACTTTGAACATGTTGTCCACCGGAGGAGGAATCATGCTTTTATGTTTTTGCTCCCATCTTCTCCACATGTGCCGCATTGTGCTACACTCTCCGAATACATGTTGGGTGGTTTTCGAGTTGTTCCTGCATAAGAAACATATTGAGGGGTTTAGAGTGTGGTTGGGAAGCCTCTTTTGGAGATTTTCTGTACTATTTAATTTGTTTAGACTGATTAGCCATGCTAAGCTTTTAGCTTTCATGGGAGCTTTGATCTTCCAAATGAAATCAGCTGTAGGGTCTTGTTGATTTGTATTTCCTGCATTTAATTTCTCCATGAAAGACTTAACTGAGAACCCTTTGTTTGCTTGCCCAATCCACACGGGTTTGTCTTCTCTAGTTGCAACTCCTAGGTGGAAACTGTTTAAGGTGTTCAACATCTCACTAAGTTCCTCCGTGTGTCCATCTCCTACATTCCTATATAGATGAAGATTCCACCCCCATAAAATAGGTTGGTTAAGAGAGTGATTTTTGGTAGAGTCTAGGCACCATAGTGCAAAAGTTTTGTTTCTAGACCAAAAGGTCTTCCTAAAAAACAAATAGAGTCACCTTCACCATGCCAATTGTGAAATGGATCAAAGGAAGTAAAAGAGATAAA
>JAJIYU010010860.1:0-15750 GCA_030144865.1 Tinospora cordifolia
CAGCTAGGTAGTGATCAAGTATCATCCATGGGCCTCCCGCCAAATTACGTAAATAATCTTCTTCAATCTTGAATCTTACTAAGAAGAAATCACATCCTAAATCAATAGCTTGCTGCCATAAGTGTTTGATCTTGTTAGCTACATAAGTATAGTTAGTTGTTTTCGCCACAATCTTGACGATGACAACTATCTTCTAGGGTTTGCACAGCCTTTCAAACATATTATATCTTATTAAAATATGCCTTCCTGACACATCATCTACTACTTCTTCATCTTCTTCTGTATGAGTTATGGTTTCATCTTGAAAAGCTTCTTGAAACAAGTCCTTTGAGGCCTCCGAAGACGATTCAGACATTGAAACCTCATATGAAGTCCCCAACATAAGCTTTTCTCAATATGTGACCCATTGTGAGTTGCTAGCAATATCATATCTTGTTCAATCGGTCTCCAAAGGTTCTATAGCAACAGTCCCTAAACTATAATCCTATTCAGGAGCATCTCTTTTCTTTTTCTTTGTTGATTGTTCAACAATGTCAACTTATTGAATTGAGAGAGTGTTTTTTCCTCCATTCGACAACATAAGAACTCGTATTGTCGTCGTGTACTTTGTATAACTTTAAAGTACATAAATAATATTCTCCAACCACCACCACATTGTAATACTCTGAAAACCTTACACTCAACGAAATAAGAAATTTCCATCTTTTCAGTGAAATTTGAATGAATCTAGCCTCATTTTAGGGCTGAATACAAAAAATACAAAATTCTCATTTGCTGACCCATATGAACCTAAAAAAATGAGGTATGGTGTCATGAACCAACAAACTAGACTACATATCCAAAAATCAATCCAATCGGCCAAAATTAGGGTTTTGCCCTACAGGGGGATCCACATTTGGAAAGAACAGAGAATAGAGGTACCTATCGAACTTGGAATGACTTGAAACTTCAGGGGATAGCATAAAATAGCAAGACACACGACATATCCAAAAATCAGACCAATTGGCCAAGGTTTGAACTTTCATTTGCCTAATGCATTCAGTAGGTTCTAAATAAGGAAAGTTTCAGAAGAAAATCACCCCGACCAAATTGTACCTTAAAATTTAGGTCTTGATCATATAGTTCCAAAACTATAGGTTACACACCTAAATTCCTAGTGGTTAGGGAGATATTAAATTTTATTAAATTCATGTGAACCCATGAAGGCATGGCCATCCAAAGCATGTGCAAGTCATATGGGTGGAACATCATGATCGGGTGCACCTCACCCTACTCAATCACCATGGGACGTGTTCCCTTTATTTGATTTCGTTAATCATGATCCAATGTACCACACAATTTATTCAGTACACCACACATTTGGGACATCCCACCAAGGATTTGGAAATCCATAAAAATTGATTCCATGCACCAAACTAGTGATCATGTGCTCCATGCCCCACCTAAGCAAAAACCGGTCCAACCATGCACGTGTGTGTGCACACATGTGAATTGACTTAATTAGGATGGTTTGAAATCTGATTTGATGCTTATAAAACTCTAGCTGTCCCACACTCACAAAGGAGAATAAAAAATGGAAACTTTATTCTCCCATTTTGGCGCCTAGATTGTGTGATTCTCACACATGGGACGCTACCCATGCTCATGACCAAGTTAGAAGATTTTCTAGGGGATTAGATTTAAATATCAGCATGTTATTGAGTGTCCCTCATGCTTTGATATCATACACCCACTAGCTGGACGTCCAAAGGAAAGAGAAGAAGACATGCCTTTTTTGCCTAAATGTGATGAGCAAGCAAAGGAATCAAAGGGGAAAGATACGAGAGAATATTCACACTCTCTATGAGACTTCCAAGACCATTTTATAAGGGTTCTAGAAGAATTTAAATCTCTAAAATTGAATTAGAAACAAAGACTAGCAAGATCACTAGTGGGCCCGCAAAAGAGATATGCACACATGCCAAAATATGCACACTTACCATGTCCTACCTTTAGTGTTTGAAAACTTGCCCAAACAATGAGAGCTGCCCATGGACGTCCCTTAGTGTGTTTGAAAACTATAAATACCCCCTTGTAGTGCTCACAAATCATTTATTCCAAAAGCAAGTGAAAACGCCACTAGTGTGTTTTCTTCTTTTTCTTTCTTTTCCTCTTCTTGACTTCTCATTTTGTGCTTAAGGAAAAGCTTTTAGTTTCAGAGTTTTAGTAATCATTAGATAGTCATTTTGTGGAGGTTTGAAGTGACAAAAACGTGGGGGAAACATTGCTGGATTTTTGGAAACGTTTAAGCTAAGGTGGAAGTTGCCCTCTCATTTTAGTTTTCATTTATCATTCATGAACGTTTCAGATTTGATTATCTACCTAATATCATGCATTAGTAATGCCATTCATGTTAGTATCATGTTTAGTTTTTTTTTTCTTTCTATACGTTTGATGCATGATTATGTATGATGGATGCAACATTTTTGTTTTTATTTTTTAGTTTAATGCAATATTCTGATATTTTATTTATGTTTCATGATTATGAGATTAAAATATTAGATTATGGTGATTTTAACCACGTACCATCATAGTTGTTTAAGTAACACTATGGGTGTTCTTCTCTTATGATTTGTTCATAAGGTTTATAACCTAAATGCTTGGTTGGTGGGTAAGAGTCCCTAAGTTCCAAGGTCTAATAAATTGGCTAATGCCGTATTTCACTCTAAGGAGGCACTTAGTGAAGAACATCAAGGGTTGAGAAACTCTTTTGGTCTAAGACACAACTTCACACAAATTGATGATTGATACACCTAATTTGTGCTAGTGTTTGAATTATGGATGTGTTAATGTTTTTAAATATGAAAATAGTTGTTTAAGATCCACTGAACTTTTAGCTCACCCTTCCTTTAACATTTTTCACGGATTTGATCTTATGAAGAAGAATATGCAACGTCTACCTTTTAGGGTTCTTTATTTTTCTATGTAGGGCATGTTGCCCAAATCTTAAGAATTTTCGCTGTGTTTTCTTTATTTAAAAGTGTGAACTTTCTTTTATGATTTGATAAAGATTTGGAATTCTTTTTATCTTTTATAATGTAACCTTGTTTAGTTATTATGGCATGGGATATTAGGAATAGAAAGTCAAGTGTGTGTCACTTGTAAAGTAACATAAGACCTGACCTATGGTTAAGTCCACTGTTTTAACAGCTGTTATGATAGCAGATGCAACAGTGGTTATGTCCACAAATGGTTAAGTCCAAATGAACATACGGGGGTCGGGGTGTTACAACTATCATCTTTAATTAATTAAAGAAGATAGTGTCACTTTTAATTAAATAAAGATGGCCTTAAAGTACATGAATAATATGTTTCATACCACCATTATTAATACGTACAATTGCATGCATAACCCCCCTTGCCTCTCCATTATTCCAACCTAACCTGCACCATACCCTAAATACTAACCTTGCTAATCAAAGCTCTACTAAAAATAGAAAGCCTCTCCTGCCATTCTCCTTACACCAAATTGAAGAATTGAAGTGGGTTTGAGAGGAAAGGAAGAAAAACAAAGTTTAGAAGAAAGAGTAGATAGAGTTGAGGTATAAAATCTCTCGTTAATCTTTTTAAAATTCTTTTTCTATTCCTTTTATTTTATGCAAAATTTTAGTTACATTATGGCTTAAAAGACCACACCACTTTGGGTAAGTTATTAAAGACCATAGAATCCCCAAAAGGTCCACACCCTTCACCATCAAAGAGTGGCCAAAATAAGCATTTCAAAAATTATCGCTCAACAACAAAATAGTAAATTTCATGCCAATTCTAGAATGGTGGAGGCATGATCCAAGAAAACTGCCACCACCATGTTGAACCTTGTCAAATGTACTATAAAATAGACTCAATAATGACCCCAATCAAACATTCGAAGCCCCTGAACCTACCTTCCAAAAATTGTTGCACAAAAACACGATAGATTCACAAACCAGCAGGTTCATATGCATTTTCATTCAAACATGGGCTTGGCTGAGGAAAATGGTCATGTCCATGATGTTCTTCGTCGCGAGCACTAAGACCCAAGAATCACATAAAACGGAGTCTCAAAACTCAAGTTACGACCTCTTGGCGTTCAGTATACATAGATGTAACTCGTAAATTAGATCTTAAATAACCCACATCAAAGTTCATGGGTTATTTTGAATCAGAACACTTTAAAGGTTATTTTGGACCTAAAGCCAAGTTTAAGAGCGAAATTGAATATCAACTAAGACTCATGTACTTTTAATGAAATCTCGGAGGATCGGCACCACCGTGAGCATCAAGCAACATAAAAAACGTGTAAATCGAGGTGAAGATGATTTTTAACTCACATACTTTTTAACTATATTTGCTTGCATATTATACATAAAATGGTCTAGGTGGTAGTAGAATGCACCCTTTATTGATCATATGATTAAATGCTTATATTTGCATTGATTATATACATAATGAGAATATGATTTGAATGCATGTTGTTTACTATGATCATGTGCATGTAATCATGATAGATTTAGAGCATGTACATGATGTTATTCGTGCATGGAATGCCATGCACATAAATTTACTAGATGAATATCATGCATGAGAATATGTCATTTTAGAATTCAAGCATAGTAAAGATATGATTAAATGAATGTTACATATTATACTTATATACATGAGGGTATGAAGTATATATTTTTTAGAGTAATATCATTTAACATATATGAATATGTTAGTGAACAAATACAAGATCACTCTTAACAATATAAAAATACACTCGGAGGGGTTGACTGGTCTTAGGACAATCAATGGTGGTTCTCATGATAACGTTTCGATCAAGAGATGAGTGTGGTTACACTTAAGAAATTTGATTGTGCCTCATGTATCTTTTAAGTCTGCAAACTATTGGACACATGGACACATAGCCTAGATGCCAGTGATGTTCTTACAGGATTCACTTGGCCAAAGGTATGAGAATCACCCTAAGGACGACCACCCTACCTAGATCGACTAAAAACAACCTACTATTTATATCGCTTAATGTATGGAAGTGATTGATTGCATGATGTCTTTTCTATATTGTTAGATTGTCTGTGAATTAGAATGATCCACCAGGTTCGTAGAGCTTAGTCCTTCCATTTTTCAAATGAAGGATACCAGTATACCAATTGAAGGACTTGGGCCAGAACTTACTATCTTTTATTTTTTTGATTTTTGTGCCTTATGATGTTACCTAAACATTAGTATATACAAGAGCATGAATGTAATGATTAAATGCCATTTGATCAATGAACCTTGATGTGGGGTACTTTTGGGCACACCGTTACTATATCTTGTTTTTGTTATTAATGCTCATGATATTAATGATACTGTGAAAACTTGTAAACTAGTAGGACAAAGAAATGACTTAGATAATAGTAACACCCTAGAATATGAAGAAAATTATACTAACGGTTCTAAGATAAACATTACAAGTTTAAGTTGATAGTGAGTAATTCTTGTCTTAAGTAAAGTTAAACACTCAACGGGAGGTAGGTTATCCGACTCTAGGAAGGTGTTGATGACCCCGCAAGTGTACGAAATCGTAATAGTAATAACTGGTGAGACCGAATATCGTCCTCAAGGAACGTATAAAAAATCAACTATCTAAAAGCCCAATTTACTATCAATTTAAACTTTATTAAAGCTACAAATTGAATTTATTAAGAATTAGAATTAAACTCCTGAAAACAGTCAAATATAAACTGAAAAGTAAATTATTGAAAACTCTTTAGATTAAATTATCTAGGACAGTAAATTTTCTTGTGATCACCTTTTATTTCTATTTCAATTAATCAAATTCCTTTGTTTTGTAGGTTCTAGCACTAGTCATCAAAGCCTTCTCCCGAAGTACCTTAACACCTATTAGTCTAATCATTAATACCTTCTCCCGAGGCGTACAGTAAATAGTCTAATGCATTAAACACAATTATAACGTGCAACCTCCTAAGCAATCAACAACCTCCGGGTCAGTTGATTGATCTAAGTCTATAATTTGATTTTCAGAGTATTAATCCTCTCTCCCGAGTTAGATTAACATTCTATAATCATTTCTTTTATGACCAGTAAAAAGACAGCATTAAGAACCCAAATTATAAAATAAAACCTCAAAAATAGATTAATCAAAATAAGAATATCAGGATTCTACAACCCAGATTTACATCCTAGACTTAAAATAAACCTAGCCTGACATGATTAAGAGTTCATAGATCAAAGAATTTAGATCATAAATAAACATACTCAAATCTTGGACCTTGATCTTCAATTCTTCTCCGTCTTCTCTTTGTTCTCCTTTGTCACCCGTTTTTCTTTAGAAATTTTGTTCTCCAAAACAGATAATCCTCTATAAAACCCTACTACAATGACCTATTTATAGTATTGCACTAAAGAAAACCCCAAAATAATAAAACACGTCTACCGACCGCGGTCTATAAGTGACCGACCGCGGTCTATAAGTGACCAACCGCGGTCCACAGTATGATAAAAAATTGAATATGTGAAATCTTTCGAGCGACCGCAGTCCACAACGAGATGTTGTTTTCTTCTTGTTCCTTGTTCCGTCTACCGCCGTCGGCGTTGCCGACCGCGGTCATTAGTGACTTTTCCTCATTTTTGGCCATTTTCAACTCCTTGCGTGCTCCTATTCCTATTCCGGTTCATTCTAAACTTGCATAAACACTGAAAACCTTTCTTGGACATTATATTCATATAAATCATGCTAATATGCAACTAATCATGCAACAATGCTCTAGATGCATATTTAACTCAATATAAGCAAATATACTAAATTTTCTATTACACTAATGCAGATTATACATAAAATACCTATAGTATAGTTAGTCTGCTATGCAACTAACAGAAGGCATGATTTTTTTTTTAAGCAGACTCTGTCTAGCCACCCTGACTGGAGGTTGTCCCACTAGCTTTAACAAGTAGTCAAAAACAAGAAACAAGTTTTCAAATAAATCAACTATTTTTATAAGATATCCACTCAAAAAGGTTTTCCACTCTCACTTATATATATGTATGTATGTATGTATATATTTATAAGGAAATGATTTTAAATGGTTTTTTTATACTAAAAAGGGGGTGTTACAGGACAGCTTTGATCTTTTGATTAAATCTTAACTCAACAAACTTTTTAAAGGAACAAAAAATTGAGAGAACATCTGATTTTGATTTTAATGGAAACAACCAAGAATATCTGGTAAAAGCATCAACAAAAACAATGTTGTGTCGATTTCCTGATCTTGATACAATGGGAGAAGGACCCCAAATATCAGTATAAACAATTTTAAGAGGAACCTTAACTTCAATTTCATGTAGCTTCAGTTTCATGTTTAGAAATGGGTAATCTATGATGTTTACACATTTTACAAGAAATACAAAATAGAAAATTATATAAAGAGAAAGTAACAATAGCTTTCTTGAGTACATGTTTGAGAATCAATGAAGAGGGATGACCAAGCTTTGCATGCCAATTGGAAGCAACATCTTCTTTAGATCAACTTCTTGTTGGATTATGAGTAAAATAAGAGAAGAAACTGAATACGAAGAAGAAATAGGAGTAACAGAATTGGAGATTTTACCATGAGTAGAAGGAGGATTAATTGTATACAGAATTTTTTAGTGCCCCTTAAAGTAATTCCTTCCTGGTAAGCTTGTTCTCAAATACACGACAATTGTTAGTGAACTCAACAATAAGATTATTATCCTTTGTAATCTGAGATATATTAAACAAATTCTTCTTGATTTGAGGAACATGTAATATGTGATTTAAGGTGATTTGCTTAGAAACATATTTAAAAACCAACAAATTAGTGTTTCTTATGTGAGAAATGGATAGAAAATTACCATTTCGAACCATGAGTTTGTCCTTGCCTTTGTAATTTGTGTTCAATGATAGATTGTTAAAATTAGCTGTGACATAACTAGTTGCACCATGTTCTATGTACCAAGAACTATCATTGATAATTTCAGGTGCAACAACATAACCACAGCTATGTGCATAGTTTGCTTGAGAACCGCCAGCAAAAACTGATGAATTTGGAGAGATTTGTTGATTAGATACATGAGATAACATCGAGTTGTTGTCAAAATTACTTGAATCCTATCCATTCCATCAAAACTGTGTTATTTTGCTGAAAACTTATATGGCAAGACTGGTCAAACCTCTTGTAGCATTGAAGAGTTGAGTGCCCAAGCTTTTGACATAGTTCATAGTAGATCTTTTTATTTCTATTCCATCAACCATGGCCTCTGTCTCGACCTCTGCCACAATTACCTAATTGTCCATTCATAGAATTTGAGACAAAATTTGTAGAACCTGTGTTTGCACTCATTTGTACAGTAGAATGATGTTGTTCAAGTCTTTGTTCATGAATCGTTAATGAATATTGAACATCATGTAGTGACATCAGCTTGACATTTTGTGAAATATAAACTACTACAGAATCATATTCATGACTCAATCCATTCAACGCTAGCTTATCAGATGTTGATCAGTAGTGTTTTCACCTGCAACTTGAATTGCATCATCAATGTTCTTTATCTTCAACATATAATTTGATAGCAACAGATTTTCTTTATTGATTGTCTGCAACTAATGTCTCAATTGCATACTTCGAGCCATAGAAGATTGAACATAAAACTTCTTTCGTGTGGACCATGCTTTAAAAGATGTTTTGGATTGGTTTATTTGTCCAATAAAATGCTAATTGATCATAAAAAAAGCCAACACAACAATAGTTGGTCTGCTTTCTTCCATATGCTCAAAAAATTGGATTTGCTTGACAATCAATGACCTAATTTTTTATCATTCAATCTTTCAACAGTTGCAAGTGGTGGCTATGCTGATTCAAAGATGAAATCATCTAGATCAAGAGCACGGATTGCAACCAACACTTGTGCTTTTGAATTGACATAATTAGATTTGTCCACGTTGATTGGCAAATGAAATTCAATGTTTTTGTCAAATCTTGAAAAACTATTACTGCATGTGAAGAAGAACTGCTTGCTCTTTGATCATTTACACCAAAATTAGGACTCATCAATAGGTTTGAGACCATCTTGACATTTGTCTTGATAGCTTTGATACCATGAGAACAAACACTTGCAATCAGAACAAGAAGAAGATTATTGGAGAAAATAGGGGAAACCAGTAGAAAAGAGACCCGACATGCTTTGCTTTTCTTCTCTATTATTTCATCAACACAAAACCATTACAGTGACAACCATATTTATACACATCAAGATTGATTACAACCATTGGATCAACAAAAACCAAATGAATCTTAGGCATTGACTTATAACCACACAACAGCTTCACATAACAACTTCCTAACTGTCTTTCTAAACTTCTACTGCTACTGTTAACTATTAACTAGAACTAATAGACCATAACTACTACTACTAACAGTAACTATTGAATAAGTTTATGAGCCTAGGATGTACATATGCGTCAGGGTCTATGAAATATCGTAATTATATAAGAAACTCATGAAAAGTTAAATATTATGCACAAAAAAGAAATTATATAAGAAACTCATGAAAAGTTAAATATTATGCACAAAAAAGAAAATCTAACTAAAATCATATATTATTAAAAAAGAAAATCTAACTAAAATCATATATTATTAATCACCAATTGTAAATCAAGCAAAACGTTTTGGCATGAGAATATAACTTTGACAAAAATATACCGTTAAGGTGACTTCTAATGATAATTATGCGTGACAATAGAGAACTTATTCATAAACTAATGAACTTTTGTAGACAAGATGATAATTAATCATGCTAGTAATGTAGTATAAAAATAACTAAATATAATGGAACAAGAATAAAAAGAAAAATAAATAGACGAATAAAGGATATATATATGTATGTATGTATAGAAAAGAATAATTTTATATTATTTTAGGTTTATTTCATAGGATTACAAAAATCCATATTTATAGAGTACATATATATCATAAATTATAAAATATGAAAATAAAAATAAACATCCATATTAATCCACATATATAATCTAAGTTATAAAATAAAAAGCATATATAATAATATGAGTTACAATATAGGGTGATCGTATATGGTCATCTACATCAAAATATATATTTGGCCACGCGGCAGCGTATGGCACAAGGTATGACCGTTTGAGGTCCGCTAAAACAAACTCGGTGGTGGAGAAGACATGACGACCCACCACCGGCAATCCACCATGAAACCAACCCAGCCGATGTAGACATTATTGGGACCCCAATATTCCGATACGCATTCATAACTCCGCACCGTGTTACTACTTTTTAAAGATGCCAAGCTGTGCCGCACACATACACCCAAATTCCAACCAAAAAGAAGAAAAACAAAATTTGTAATTATCAATTGCCATTCACGCGTTACGCACCCTCACCACCCTCTGAAATATTCTTCTCTATAAATCTCCCAAAACCAATAAAATCATTTAATCATCAAATTTATAAACCATCTTGATATCTCTCTTGAGAAAATAAGATGAAAATGGTATTGCAAAATGGCATTTATGAGGCTTCAACAGTACTGCTATTGTTGCCATTCTCTCTCTCAATAATACTAGTCGATGCTGCTACTACTACTGTTGCTGGCACTGCTGGTAATTTCTACAAAGATTTTGATATAACTTGGGGAGGCCAGAGAGCTAAAATTATGAATGGAGGACAAATGTTGAGTCTATCTCTTGACAAGGCATCTGGGTCTGGCTTCCAGTCCAAGTCCGAGTATCTGTTTGGGAGGATTGACATGCAGCTCAAGCTTGTCGCCCGCAACTCTGCTGGCACTGTCACTGCCTACTATGTATGTATGTATATACATATATTTACATGCTAATTAATTACTGTTTAGCAATATGTATTCAATAAATAAATGTTATTGGTGTATACATATATATTGTAGTTATCTTCACAAGGAGCGACACATGATGAGATAGACTTCGAGTTCTTGGGGAATGTTAGCGGGCAACCTTATATTGTTCACACCAACGTGTATACTCAAGGCAATGGTGGTAGAGAGCAGCAATTCTATCTTTGGTTTGATCCTACCAGGAACTTCCACACCTATTCCATTGTTTGGAATCCTCAGCGCATCATGTAAGCATCCTTGATCTCTTCATCGTTTAATGTGCGCGTGTTTCAGTTGATGTATTTAATGATGTACTGTCCCAGATTCTTGGTGGATAATACACCCATAAGAGAGTTCAGGAATGCTGAGAGGGTAGGAGTTCCATACCCAAAGAGCCAACCTATGAGGATATACTCAAGTCTTTGGAACGCCGATGACTGGGCAACAAGAGGTGGTCTTGTGAAGACAGATTGGAGTAAAGCTCCCTTCACAGCCTACTACCGCAACTTCAAGGCCGACGCCTGCACCGTTTCTTCTTCTGGGTCATCTTGCTCTTCGTCCTCGTCCCCTTTCTCAAAAAGCGCGTGGCAAACACAAGAACTGGACGCGGCGGGTCGAAGAAGGATGAGATGGGTGCAGAAGAATTACATGATTTATAACTACTGCACTGATTACAAGCGCTTCCCCCAGGGCCTCCCTCCTGAGTGCAAACCTTGTAGGTTCCTCTAAAGGATACATATGCATGACGGGCATCAATTTTGCAAAATGTTTGTGGCAAGTCTTTCATGATTATATCTAGTGCATGGTTTTGATTAATTGACTAGATATCTTTTAGTTGATTAGAGTTTGCTTGTAATAATCTAATAATTATGATGTAAAACAATAGCAAATGGTGGCTTGCCAGTAAATTGATCGTATTAGTCATGTGCTAAAGGCAAGTCCTGCATTGATCCATTTAAATAATTTTTTTTAAAATAATTTCATATATATGTATTTTCCTTTATTAACCAAAGTTTTCATTTGCACGAGAAAAAAGAGGACAAAGAAGCTTCTTTATGAAAAGTGATAATAATACTATTAAAAAAAAAACTGTATTTTTCCTTCTAGCCGAAGTTTAGAAAAATAGACAGCGAAGCTTCTTTTTATAAAAATAAATACATTATTTTAACAAGTATTTTAATATTTCATGGCAATCATGTTATATTACAATAAATTAACTTTACTTTTAATGAAGACGAATTTTATAACTTATAATGGCTAAGGTTATTTGTTTCATATAAATTAAATGGTCACATGTGATTCACACAAATAAACCGAAAGTTTCAAACAATCTAAATATCTACTTCAATATATATTTATATGTGTGTATTAGGACCAGTATGCCACGTTAACGAATAATAGTGATATGGCAGATATGTTAATTAGCATGTTTGTAACTCGTTTAACATGTAACCTTGCCACCTAATTTTTTTTTTTTAATATTTAGGTATATATATTCATTATAGGATTTTAAAGGAATAAATGAGACCTCTCTAAAAGAATTTTTTTTTTTTCATTTTAATAGATAATTTGAGTTACTTCCATATATCTCACAATCTTTTTTTTTTTTTTTTTTGAAGAAAAAGAGATTTTGAATTATCTTTTTTAATTGCATTTATGAACTATTTCTAAACAATGTGTTAGCCATCAATCTTCGCAAGCTTTTGAAGTGAGCAACGGGATATTTCCTAATCAGAAATACAGCTTAACATTTCAGAAAGGAGGAAAAACTTTCCAAGGTTTCAGAACATGTTCAACATCCTTAAAGGTCATTCTTGTCATTTTAGGATCTATTGTCCTATATTTTATCATACAAGAATTAAATGCTATATAACAATAGTTACACTTTATATCATCGCGAATAGAAAATCTTATTGTGTCGGGATCCCTTCCCTAGGCCGAAGGATGGCCCGATCGGCACAATGACTCAACGAACTCACTCATCGAGTCGAGTTTGCTTAATCACTGTTAAGCCTTTACATTCCAATTTCTACAAAAAATGACATCAAAGTAATTTAACCATTCATACTATAAGATGCAAAAGTAACAAAATATTACATATTACCATGTCCCAAAAGTACAGTTTGACCATTAAATAATTACAGATATACAAAATGTGACCGATTTCAGATAGAAACAAAAAGAAACAGAGGACCACTCCAGGATTAGGCTATCATCACGCCTTTCCCTCTATCAGTTGTTGAGGAACCTGAAATGTTAGTAGAGTAGTGAGCCTAAAAGCCAACGTGGCTCAGTGAGTAGTAAAATTAGTATATTACCTAACTGGCATCCAAAAACAGTGTATGTATGCATGAATAGTAACGATGAAACAACTTCTCAAGAATCATGGTATGTCATAAAAACAGTTATAAATAGTGCAACAGTTTGAAAAAAAAAATAGTTTAAACACATGCAGCTTAAAACTATATCAAGACTAGGGTTCAAATCATCAAATACAACCATATGGTTATCGCTCGAGTGGGTCATGAGTCAGGCGTACCGCCCACTCAAGCGGGTCAAGGGTTAGGTGCATTCATCGAACATCCTAACCCTGCGCTCGGTCCTCAAGTGTCGTGTTCGAGCTGGTCTGAGGCTAGGCGCACTAATCATATGCCCTAACCCCGACACTCGGACCTCGAGCCTAAACTAATCTCATCGTGTACCATAACCCTGCGCTCGGACCTCGAGCCTATGGTCTCCCTATCAGTGTACAACTACATATATTTTAAATCAATCATTGTAGCTCAACACGAGAAACCACTCAATCGATGACAGTTTCAATCATTTTTCATGCAAGAAATACAGTTAAGATAACAACTTAATCAGACTACTCACTTCGAGTCCCGTGCACCGATGTCCCCTGGATACTCGGCCCAGTCCCCTGATCTATGCTCAAATCTGCATTAAGTTAGACCCAATTTCAGTTCCTCATGAAACATTGCTTAATTTGGTCCTACTATTCCTAATCGGTCTCAGTTAATTTGAATTCGAATCGGTCAAACCTGGTCAATCGGTCAAACTTGGTCAACTAGGTCAAACTGAGTCAACCTAGTCAAAATTGGTTAACATTGGTCAATTTGGGTTAGTTTGGTCAAAATCAAGTCAATTGGGTCAAAATTCTCAATTTTCAACACTTAGTCAATTTCAAGCCTTTTAGTTTAATTTGCGCAGCAAATTTGTCGATTTTCTTGCGATCAATCCAACCGTTGGATTTACACGAAACTTTTCAGATTTGATTCAGACCCTTCAAATATTCACCATAATTTTATGTTTCTATTTTTGGATTTCATTTGATAAGTTTTCCAACTGAAATAACAGGAGCCCCAAATTCTGGAACTTTCTTCCTATCTTTAAAGTGAAGTTCTTGAATTTCCTGTGATCAATCCAACCGTTAAATTTGTGATAATATTTTGAGATTTGATCTATACCATTCAAATGTTCCCCATTGGTTTCAATTTTTCTGAACTCATTTTCTATAGTTTTTAACTAGAATCATAGAGATGTTCAAATCTGGTCCTATTTGTTCTATCTGCATAGCAAGACTCACAATTTTTCTGCTGTCAATCTGTATATCAGATCTGCGCGATATTTTCCAATTATTATCTACACTTTCTAAGGTGTCTCCAAAATTTTATTTCATGAATTTTGGACCCCATTTAGTATGTTTTCCAAGGGTGATATCAGAAAATTTTGGTTTTCCGGATTGCATGTGACAGACAGTCAAAAGGCAACTTATTTAACCCCCCTTAGACTTATCTATTTGAGACAAAATTTTTACACAATATTCCTAGTTGTTTCATGAACGTTTGCTCCAAATTTCAGGCAAATCAGACATGTCTAAGTATTTTTAAAAATTTATAACAGCAAGCACAAAATTATGGTATCATAACAGATTTTCTAAAAAATTTTTAAGTATCAGATTAGCGTGTATGGCAGCCTACTTCAACGTCCTTTTTGACGTACTTCAAGTGCTCATTTGCTATTCTTCATAGAATAGAAAATGAAGTAGAAATAACAAGCTTTAAAATAAGTCATAGTACCTCAAGATTGGAGTTCGGATGACCCACGAAACTGCCTTGCAAACTCGGCCAAAACACAGTCTATCTAATTTTTCTAGGTTTTGCAATCGCGAACAAACCCTCTTTGATGCCATTTTCGACATGTTTCAAGAGGTCAGTTGGTGTTTCTCATAAAATAAAAGTTGAAGTAGACATTAAAAGCTTTAAAACAAGCTATAGTACCTTAATATTGGACTTCGGATGTAATACCCCGCCTCCCAAGTCTCATTTTCCACGTTATCTGACGATTCAATTCTCTTTGATCAAAAATCTTGGGATGCCCGGAGACGGGCCCGTGCTACATTTTCTTCTTCTTAGACCCAAATGCATTAGGGTTGCTATATTCATTAGTCTATGTATAAAATGACATCATAGTAAAAAAAACTCTTCATTTGTTCATTCAATAATTCCAAGTACAATATTCCATTACAGCGAAAAGTAAATTTAAAACTGAAAATACATGATTCCACTTGGGCCAATGTGCCCTACAATAAAATAAATAAAACTTTCTATGAAAAAATCTCCTCGCAGGCTGATTAATTTCCTGTTGTGAAAAATAAAGAGGTGAGCTACACAGCCCAGTGAATCATTCTATTTATTTAATCCATTATTCCAACCAGACAATGCAAGTAGATCAAACACTTTCAGAGATTAATTCGATTCAACCAATATATTAATTCAGTCGTAATTTAGACCGAACGGAAATACCCTCTGTGCTCCAGATCTAGGGAGAGAGATCAAT
>JAJIYU010010861.1:0-15778 GCA_030144865.1 Tinospora cordifolia
ATTTATTTTTAATAAATATATGTACACTACATTTTTATTTGATTATATAAATTTTTCTATGCACATATTCTCATAATATGTAGTATTAATATTTATTATGCTAACACATATATGTGTATTTATACTTTATTTTTATTTATTTCTTAAGCAACTCCATAAATTTCATAATTAATTCCACTAATTTGTAATTTTCATTTAATTATCCTAATTTTTATGATATCTCTAATATAAATTATTTTTCATGTGCCAGCCTACCATTTGCACCCAAAATTTTTTAAAATCTTTAAAATTAATTTATTCAACTTATTTTATTTATTTTAAATTTTTTTGACAAAATTCTGGGGTATTACACTCCAACACTATATGCAAGTTTTCTAAGTGTTCCGCCTCTGATTTAGAGTAGATTAGGATGTCATCTATGAATACCACCACTAATTGATCAAGATTTTGTTTAAACACTCAGTTCATCAAACCCATGAATGCTGCTGGGGCATTGGTTAAACCAAAGGGCATCACATTGAACTCAAAGTGTCCATATCTTGTTCTGAAGGCAATCTTGTGTATATCAGACTCCTTGATTCTCAACTGGTGATATCTTGACCTAAGATCAATCTTTGAGAAATGAGTGACTCCTCTCAATTGATCAAATAGGTTATCAATCTTTGGCAAAGGATATTTATTCCTCACTGTAGCTTGGTTCAGCTTCTGATAATTGACACAAAGTCTCATAGAGCAATCCTTCTTTTTTACAAACAACATCAAAGCTCCACAAGCCGATTCACTTGGCTTGATAAAGCCTTTTTCTTGGAGTTCGTCGAGTTGAGACTTCAACTCGATCAATTCTACTAGTGCCATTCTGTAAGGAGGGCTGGTTCTAGGGTGAAGTTCTATCTTGAACTCTAATTCTCTAGTAGGTAGTGGTTTATGTAAGTTGTCTTGGAACACATCCTCGTACTCACTAACCACTACTAGGTCTTGGATTTTCTTTAGTTCAATAGGTTCTTCTTCAGAGAGTTTCTCGAACTCATTATTCTGCCTTAAGTAGTTCAACATGGCTATACTAGACTTCTCGGTAGTCTCTGCATATCCCCATTGATTCTATAGGTTTGCCTAGAAGGTAGGGTTATGGTCACTCGTCTTTTAGGACAATCTATCTAGGCTTGGTAGTGGTTTAACCAATCCATCCCTAAGATTATATCATAGCCATAAAAAGGTAAAGTACATAGATCAACCGTTATGAGCTTATCCTTGAACCTTAGGTCAAAACTACACATTCTTTTTGAAGTCACAGTGGTCCTTATTGGTGTGGACACATTTGAAGTTATGCGTAGTGTTTTTGTCACAAGTTGTAACCTACCAGCTAGTTCTTCAAAGATAAAAGACTTAGAAGCACTCGAGTCAGATAACAAATTCACAGTAACATTAAACAACAAAAATGTACCTTCCACTGTAGGGACCTGGTCTTCTTGAGCCTCAACAACAAACATTCTGGCCTAGTTCTGCCTACGACCCTGGTTATGCCCCTGATTGGCATTTGGCTATTGCTGCCTCCCCTGAGGACGATCGTTCTAACCTCCTCCCTGCTGTAGCTATTGCTGAGGCGCTTGAGCAAGTGCAGTTGGGCAATTCTTGGCAAGATGACCCTTTTGTCTGCACACAGAACAACCCTTGCCTCCTAGCCTACTCCTTAAAATCATTTGTTGTCTGCCCTGTTTCTGTGGCGCTTTTCCAACATTTTTGCTTTTTTTTTTTCTAAGACCCATGATCTTTTTCATTCTCGGGCCTTTCATTCTTTCCCCTCAACCTTTCTTTTAGGTTGAGTTCTTGTTCTAGTGTTACGATTTTTTCTACGATGTCTTTGTAAGTCTTTAGGCCCAGACTTTTCACTATCTCTTAGATCTCCATCTTGAAACCCTGTGCGAATCGATTGACCTTCTTTTTCTCTTCCCTCATTAGATTTGGTGAGAATTTGGCCAGTTCAATGAACTTCCTTTTATATTCAGCTACAGTTATGTCCTTCTCATTCAGTCGAACAAAGTCCTCCTGTAGCTTGCTCAAGGTCGCTTTTGGAAAAAACTTTTCATAGAAGATCTCTGTGAAGTTCTCCCAGCTCATAACATCAACATCTATATTAGGGTCCATCCTTGTCATACGCCACCAACTTCTGGCTAGTCCTTTGAAGTGGTACATGGCCAGTGCCACTCGTCTTGACCTAGTTACCTTCAGTACATTAAAAATTTTTTCCAGCTCTTGGTACTAGTGGTCCGTCTAGATGCAATCTGTAGTACCATCAAATGAAGGAGGGTGAAACTTTTGTAGCTCTATTAGTATCTTCCTCTATTTCTCATCCTCCAAACCTTCCTAAGCCCTTTGACTTTTAGGATCTTGGGCCATAGGTGCTGGATGTTGAACCTGGACAAGTTTCGGTAATTGAGGCTGTGGAACCACTTGAGGGATTATCTGTGGAAGTGCCCTCAACAGTTGATCTAGCACCTTCTACGATATCTCATTCATAATGACCTCCATCCTTGCCTCCATTCCTGCAGGCAGTTCCTATTTCTGTTGTTCGATCTCATTAGAGGTGGTGGATCGGGTTGCGTACTTCATTGCTCTAGCCATTTACTACAATTCAAGTGGGTTGTCAGTATTTGCCTCGTCAAATGTTCGTACTATGATGACTCTAAATTCAAGTCTTAGGTTCTCGATCTGTTTTGTGGCCTAAAAGTTTTTCTTTTAGGTTCTTTTCATGCATGGGTACGAGATTTGGTTTTAAAGTAAATAAACATTACAACATGCATATCACACAATCAAGCTAGCATAACAAGGTTCGAAGCTTCCACCTAAGCTTTTAGGTTCAAGTGTCTCATACCACTCTACCCTTTCCACTTAGGCTTTCACCTATAACAAAGTTGCACCCAAACAATTTTGCAAATTGCTCGATAACTAAGGTTTTCGAGCACACTATACTCCATCGTTGCATAACAGCGAACATAGAGAAACCTATTCGGCTAGAGTTACCGATCATTCACCACACATGGTCCATCATTCTCCTAGTTTAGGCTTCCTGCATAACCACAAATTCCCATGCATCCCATACTACATAGAAACCGAAAGATATAGAAGCTTCCCGATCCCGTGTCCTGATCAAACAATTTTTTGTTTTCACACAAGTTTTAGTTTCTAGCCTATGTCTTAAAGATTTATGCTTTTGATCCACTGTGCCACCTATGGCGACACCACATTTCTGCCTAGGGTCTTTTCTCTAGACCTAAGGTTCAATCTGGTTGATTCACAACCTTTGTCTAGTCTAGGTACCACCTTCAACATCTTTTTCGACTTCTAATCAGTTTCTTACACTAATTTTCCACCTTATAATTTTCTTTTATAGAAAGTAAAGGTGTTCTTCAACTTAGACTGTTCATACAAGCTGGTGGGACAACCTCCAAATCGGGTGGCGAGATCGAAGTTTGCTTAGCAACGCACTTTTTAAGGCGGGATAACCCACCTCATTTTCAATGTTTAGCTTTACTTGGGACAAAACTTACCCACTATCAGCTCAACTTGTAATCTTTGTATCTAAACAAAACATTTCAAAAACATATACTTCCTTTTTGAAAACACTTTGTACAACATTTTTCAATTTTCAAAAATAGAAGGTAGGGCATTAAAACTTCAATTCAATCCAATGTGAAACCCTAATTTGAGTTTCTAATTCTTGTTAAGCAACTAATGTTTGACTTTCTATTTCTAGCCTAATCAACACATTTTTAGGCTTGACTTTCTAATTTTTAGCCCAAGGCACCTAAAGCCTAGGCTCTGATACCACCTTTAACAACTTGGGCCCACTACGTATTGATATTGTCCCCACCTTAGCCTTCATTGACTGGGTGCAGGGTTTTGTTCTTGGTAAGACTCGAACCTAAGTATCCCAAAAGCGCTTAGCACTAATGACCACCTGTGTATGCATTCATAGCCTAGTCTCAACTCTGAGGTCTAGTCGATGTGGGATTATTGCACATAATTCATGTCAACATGGATATCATGCATCATTATTCTAAGCATATGTAATCACACATATTCATAGCATATCAAGCCAAATATATCATATGCATATCATATTCATATTTAAAACACAAGCACACATGCAAGGTTCATTAAAATTAAAATAATAAAATAAAACTTAGAATTCATCTCCACCTTATATGTTTAATCCCATTGAACTTGAAACTCCAAGCTCTTTGATCCTTCAACCTTAGTTTGCACCTTCAAATCTCTCCAGTAGCTCAACACATCTTCCAACACATAATTTGTGCAGAACTTTGTTACTCCACCTTCCTACTACTCTAATTGCTATTTAGAACAACCAAAGAATGAAAAAGATGTCAAGAGGGTGGCAGAGAGAGCAAGAAGAGACTTGTTCAGTTCTTGCTGAGATGAAAAAATTGGGAGAGGTACAAGGTTTATATAGAGTTCTAATGAGTAAGAATTGGCAAATTTAGGATGTTTCCAATGTAGGAAACTTTCTAATTCTTCAATTTTGCACACAAGAATTAGAAATTAGGGTTTTGGGGGCTTTCCAAAGTGTTTTAGCAACTTTTCTCGCTCATTTTTTCAAAAAATTCACAGTGTTACTATGGTAATTTCATTCAGTTGCCACAGTAATCGTTTGAATCACGTTTTATAGGCTATATAATTCGTTTTTGCTGCATTTTTATGTATATAAATTTTTTTGAAAAGTTTGACGCACTATAGCAGTACTCATTTGCCGCAATAGTCATGTGAGTTCATTTTTGGCAACTGCGACACTACCGCAGTACTTATTTCACTATCGTGAAAGTCCTATGGTATATTATTTTTAATATTTATTATTATTTTTTTGTTTTATTTTCGTTTTGTCTATTTTCTTTTATAAGTTGAAATACACATCATTTACACCCCAAAAGTTCCATAAAATCCTCAAAGTTATTTTTCTTAACTTGTTTTATTTAATTTCATATATTGAATGTTTATACAAATTTTTGAGGTATTAAAATCTACCCCCTTTAAAGAAATTTCATCCTCAAAATTTGCACTAGTTCACTTGGGCATTGTTTAGTCATGCATTTCTAGTGAAGAGGTTTGGGTACTTAGCCTTCATTTCGCTTTTCAGCTTCCAGGTGGCCCCCTTCATCCCATGATATTTTTAGAGAACTTTGACTAAGGGAATGTCTTTCATTCTTAGGCTTTGTACCTTGTGGTCAAGGATCCTAACTGCTACTTCTTCAGATGTGGCATCATCTTGGAAGTTCACCTCCTCCTAATGGGTCAAGTGAGAAGGATCGGGTTCATACTTCTTCAACATTGACACATGGAACATGTTGTGAACTAAGGACATTCTATTTGGTAGGTCTAACTTGTAGGCACATTCTCCAATTCTTCTGAGTATCTCAAACAGACTGATAAATCTAGGTGATAAATTTTCTTTTTTATTCGAACCTCTTCATCCCTTTCTGAGGGCTAATTCTTAAGAACACCTTATTGCCTACCTAACATTCTAGGGGTCTTCTCCTTTTGTTAGCATAATTGTTTTGTCTACTATGTCCTGTGACCAATCTCTTCTATATCCATTTTACTTGATTATTTATCTCTTCTACTAGAGCTGGCCTAGTAAGCATGTGATCCTCAAGTTCAAGCCAATAGGTTCATGATTTGCACGGATTCCTACAGAGAGTTTCATACGGAGCCATCTTTATACTTGCCTGATAACTGTTCTTACAAGCAAACTCCGCAATGTGTAGGTACTTGCTCTAGTTTCCTTTGAAGTCAAGGACACAAGACCTCAACATGTAATGTGTTTTCTTCTAAGTGTCTCCAATGGACTCCTCAAGCATTCCACATGTTCAATTATGGAATTGGAGTAAGTTAGGATGTCATACACAAAACTAGTTGTGGTATTGTCTTAAATACTCTGTTCCTTAGATTTATGAATACTACCTGTGCATTGGTTAAACAAACTAACATCACTGTGGATTCGAAGTGTCCATATTGGGTTTAGAGGCTATCTTATGTATATTCGACTCTTGGATCTTCAGTTGATGGTATCTAGACCTAAGATCAATCTAAGAGAAATTTGTGACTCTTCTCAATAGGCCATCCATCCTTGGTAAGGGTTATTTATCCTCTACTGTTGATTTTCCATCCTAAGGTTTGTCTTAGAGGGATGACTGGCTCTTATATAGATTGAATAGGTCATCTGTCCTTAGTAAGGGATACTTATTCTTAACTATAACTATATTTACCTTTCGATAGTCAACACACAACAATCTTTCTTTTTCATGAATAACATCAGGACTCGCTATGGTGATTCATTTAGTTTGTTGAATCCTCTTCCTCAGGGCTCATTCTGCTTAATCTGTTCTAAAAGTGCTCTTTGGTAGGGGAATGGCTAAGGGGTTAGTTCTAAGATGAACTTCAATCTTGAATTCTATTTCTATATTCAATGGCATTCTTGTCGAAAAATTTAGAAATACATCTTTTGTACTAATTTTTTTTATTTCATTCAAATTCTTTTATTCATCCAATAATTATGTCAAAATTCTATGTATAACAACTTATGCTTCAAATAAATTTTGTCCTAATTGTTTATCTCATTATACTCCTACTGTTGTTGCCGAGGAACTTAAGCTGGTGCTTCTATAAGGCAATTGTGTGCCATATGTCCCATCTGCCTACAAGCAAACATAGTCCCAATCTTGTCGTCTGTTTCCCCTACTCCTTTTTAGCATGGTTGGGCTATACTTGTCGCTTAATGGCTTGAGTCTTAGTAGAACAAACCTTTGCTACATGTTTTGGTTGGTTGCAATGAAAATATAACTTATGACGTTTGACCTGCTCTAGCTCCTCCTTTCTCGTACTGTTAGATTGTGTTTGGAGATTTTATTGCTCATTCTTCATCTCTTGCGATCCCTTGCTTCGATTCTTTATGGCTTGTTTGAAGTTGATGTTTTTCTTAATTGATTTAGCCTTAAATATAGTTCCTTTGGATGTAGTTAGCCTCACAAGAATGACCAACTTTTGGACTTCCACTCTTAGTTCATTTGTTAATGACACTTGATGATCCTATACATTGGACTATGGTTGCACTAGAAGTAGAGTCCTCATCACTTGCTCGACCACTTGTCGAGTGATTTCTAACATTATCTCTAGTCACAGGATTTCTCTAACGGGAGCTACTACTGCCACAAGTACCCCTTGGTTTCTTTGATTAGATGTATCAGTGTTTTCTTCTCTTATCGCATTTCCTTAAATTCTTTTCATTATCTACAAGTAAAAGCCACTTTAGCATCCGATAAGATGTCATAAGAAGTTTCAAGGAGAACATTAATCTGGGGTACATGACCCATCTTTTTTTATCTTTGGATACAAAATGCTTTTCCAGAGTTGAGAAAATGCTTATCTTTCCTATATCACTTGTTGTATTTGTCTCATCAAGTTTTCGTTTCGTTCTTGTTATCATGACACTAAATTCATATCTCTAGGTTCCCAATTTGTCCAGTAACATATAAGTTTATTCTTCTAGGTTCTATTTGAGGGTTTCAAGGCCTTCTAATATTGTTGGGTACAGGATTTGGTTTCATGATCACATTACATATGACATATATAAAGTTTAAACATTGCATGCATTCTAACAATCAGGCAATCGCACAATCATACAAGTTCACGTTAGCATTGCAAAATTTCAAGCTTTCATCTATGCCTCAAAGTTTGAGTGTCCCATACCACCCTTGCCCATCAACACAGGCTTCCACTCAAAGATCTCACTATACCCAACCAATTTCGTGAATGTCTTGACAATTAAGGTCTCCCAAACCCTAGTACACTTGGCCATCCCATACTAGCCAAGCGTAAGAAAACAAGCTCTTCCAAAGTTATCGATCATTCACCAAACATGGCTTGTCATTCTACGAGTTTAAGATTCTTCCATACCCCCAAATTCCTATGTGTCCCACACTACAAAAACCAGATATATAGAATCCTCCCAATCTCCTGTCCTGACCAATCAAGTTTTCTGTTTTCACACAGTTTTAGTCTCTAACCTATGTCCCAAATATTTTATTTGTGATCCACTGTGCGACCCTTAGCAACACCCAAGTCTTTACATAATGTCTTTTTTCCTAGACCTAAGGTCTTAATCGCTTTGTTGAAAGGTTCAACCCACATCCATTTTTGATACCATTTTTGGTTCCATCTTTGTACTGTTGTGAGTTCCTCGCCCTTAAATACCACCTCCTAGTTTTCTCGTAGAAAAATAAGTGTCTTCTTCTACTTTGATCACTTGTATGAGGTGGTGGGACAACCTCTAGATCAGACAGTGAGATAGAGTTTGCTTCAATATTTGGCCTTTCTCGAATGGGATAACCGATCTCTCTTTTAATGTTTAACTTTACTTGAGACAAGGCTTACCAATTACTAGCTCAACTTGTAATCTTCATATCCAAACAAAACATTTGAAAGCATATATCTCTTTTGAAAACATTTGTAGTTTCAAACGATTTTAAATTTAAAAATCAGAGGTGGAGCGTTCTAAGTTAACTTGAAGTAAAGGTATTACATGATGAGTCAAATCTTTCTAACTTTTCCTAAGGCACCTACAACCTAAGCTCTAATACCACCTTTGGCATCATAGTAGCTCCTTTCCCCCAATAACCTACCAATTGAGCTATGATACCACCTTTGTAACACCCTGCCTCCCCCACCCTATTTGTTGGGCATGCTATCATTGTGCACAAATCTCATTTGACATTCCTTTTGGGCCGCACGGGAGGCAGACAATATTTTCATGTCATTTTTCTGTCTCTTTTCTTTCTTTTTCCAAGTCTCAACTTCTAGACACTTCTTGTGTAATAATGACTCATACATTGATTCCATAATGCACAAGTGAAATCATTAATATAAATAAATCTGAACCGTTTATTTGATAGTCAAATATTCAAGTGTTACAAAACATTCATGTCTATTACAACAAAAAATATCTTTAAACATTGACAAAGGACTTAGGGCCAACACGCCCGATTTTAACGCTTTATGAACTTTGGAAAGTAGATTTTGAGTTAAAACCATCATGCAACCTCATTCGTTAGTTTTTGGAAACGTTAGAAAAGGGGGGTGAGCTTGAGAGCCCACTGGATCTTTCCAAAGATTTAACACATTATTTTGATTAAACAAACCATGCATGTCAAAACACTTTCGTATGTTAGGTGATTCAAACAAATCTCTTGCTTATAGTTGATGTTAAGACTGAAAAAACTTTTTCTTCAGTATTTCCCATTAGGTTCTAGAGTATAAGAAATAACCCCTGTAAGCCAATTTCCTATTCATAACCCTATCTTTGGGGTGACGTCTTCACTCAACTACCAACCCGTCTCATTGAGACCCACGTTGCGTTGGAAAATGCCCACGATGATGCTCGACTATTGTGATAGTATCAACACCACTACCCCATTGTGTGGTTATGATCTTTATTAATCTCTTTTTAGTTATATATCATACAATAATTAGATTAAATTAGACATACAATATGTAAGCATGGCAGTAGTTATTCAATAGTATTCTTGAGCATGGTTACATAATTCATGTCAGCATATCATGGCATATTGAGTCAAATATATCATATGCATATCATATTTATGCTCAAAATACAAGCAAACATGCAAGTTTCATTAAAATTGAAATAATAAAATAAAACTTGAAATTCATCTTCACCTTATATGCTTAATCTCGTTGAAGTTGAACATCCAAGCTCTTTGATCCTTCAACCTCAGTTTACACCTTCAAATCTCTCCAGTTGCTCAACATAGCTTCTAGCGTAGAATTTGTGCAAAACTTTTTTACTCGACCTTCCTACTACTCTAATTACTATTTAGAATGGCCAAACAATAAAAAAGATGACAAGAGGGAGATAGAGAGAGTAAGAAGTGACTTGTCTAGTTCTTGTCAGGATGAAGAAAATGGGGAGAGGAGCAGAGTTTATATAGAGTTCTAATGGGTAGGAATTGGCAAGTTTGGGGTGTTCCCAATCTAGGAAACTTGTTAATTCTTCATTTTGCACACAAGAATTAGAAATTAGGGTTTTGGGGCATTTCTAAAGTGTTTTAGCGACTTTTCTGGTGCACTTTTTGAGAAAATTCACTGTGTTACCACAGTAATTTCATTCAGTTACTGTGGTAATGGTTCGGATCACACACACACACACACGCACATTTGAAAAGTTTGATGCACAACCACAGTACTCATTTGACTATTGCGATAGTCCTGCAGTATGTGTGTACACACACACACGCATAAAAACACACACACACACACACACACACACACACACACACACACACACACACACACACATATATATATATATATATATATATATATATATATATATATATATATTTTGTTTTATTTCCATTTTGCCCACTTTCTTTTATAATTGAAATACACATAATTTACACACCAAAAATTCCATAAAATCCTCAAATTTAATTTTCTTAACTTGTTTTATTTAATTTCATTTATTGAATGTTCATACAAATTTTTGGGGTATTACATGCATCCTAAGTTAAATCTATACATTCCATCTTCTCTTGAGGGTTTTGCAAGCACTACTAGAAGAAGAAGTGCATAGACTGTGAGGAGTTTGTGTTGTGACACGTTTTTGAATGACAATACAAAGATGACATGTTAGTTTTCACATGAATTCCTCTAACAAACACAAAGTACCGTAGTAGTTCAATTGATGCCCACTGGTTGCCATGGTAGCCTATCATGGTAATCTGATGAGACCCTACCTGATGTTTTGTACACATGTAATGAACTACTATGGTGTTTCTCTTGTCCTACTATTGTGTTTAGGGATAGAAATACTTAATATTTGCCAACTATGACCATTACGGACACCACATGTCATAACCACTAGATATTGAATTTGAAAGCATTAAAAGTGCTACAAGTACTGATCTATGATCCTTAAAGGTTGAACATTTGAGAAAATTGAGATAGAGAAGGGAAGATTCAAAGGAATCAAACAAGGAAACAACTAGAGATGATTACCCCTAACTCTTTAATATTATTTTAATTTTAAATATGAAACATGGTTGATTATTTTCTTGAACTGAATGTTTAGAAGCATACTACGAATGAGTTTGACAGTTGTTTGGATGATTGTTTATCCTTTATAATGTCGATAGCATGTTGTATGATCACGAATGTCAAATACTATTTAGAAGGTATGCCATATGTATCTTATGAGGAATAGCATGACTTGGGTGATCTTATGCATGACTTATAGCTTATCAAAATGTGTTTCTCATTTATATCTGGAAGACCCCACTCTTTCCAGATGACTTAGTCATCTTAGAGCAAGCTTGGTTAGAGGGTACAGGCCCAAGCTCTTGTTCTTTTGTTCCCATGTTAGCTCCATCAAAAGGGGGTTTGAGAGGTACGGGAATGGAGTAGATAAAAAAAAGTCGATTGAAGAGGTGGTTAGGTGGGATATCCAATCAAATCGATTCATTCAGAAAAGAAATAGGAAGATCATTGAATCGTTGGCCGCTCTCTTGGAACTCATGAATAAGGAGGGCGGTGGGTGGGCACGGTGGCTCAATCTATAGATAAAAAGCCTTGGATCATAGACAAAATGAGACCGTGGCTGCTTTCAGAGACAAGACAGATGGATTCCACTTCATGGGTACCGTTCACGTCACGCGAAGGCTCGCCCCCCTTTTAACATTCCATTTCATCCGGGTAACCCACATTGATGTTGTGAATGTGCTAGTGGTCAATAAATAAAGATGAGTAAGAGATTTAACCATGTACTGGCGTAGCGACGCAGATATTGTGGTAGTAGCCTAGCATCATCGTGGGTGTTCCCAACCCAAGATAGGTCTAAATGCTACTGTGGCAATAGTAAGATGTGACTGATAGTCGAGTTGAGACTTCACTCCCTAGACTGATAGCTGAGTTGAGACTTTACTTTTGGGATAGGGTCTTAAATAGGTAACTAGCTCGTGAGCATTACTTTTGATATTTTGACCTAATGGGGATACTGAGGAAGGTCCTTGTGATCTTAATGTCAACCTAAACAATTGAACTGTTTGAATCGCCTCATGCTTAAAAAGTGTTTGCGTGTTTTGTATTTTGACTTAAATAATGCTCAAGATGTATTGTATATGATCCATTGGGCTCTTGAGGCTACGCCACTTATTCTTTTTTAGGTAATCACTAAAGATACTTGTGCCGAAAAGTAAATGAAACTAATTTTGTAGTAATGATCTGCCTCACATTGGTGGTTGTGTAAGATTAGAAGTCTACTTCTATTTTCTAGTTGTAGGGCTTGGGTCCCACCTTACTTGTATTGTGTCCATTTGCCCGTTGGGGTCGGCCATGGGGCCAGCATTTATTATTTTGTATGAACCTCCACGGGGCTAGTATTTGAGTGCATTGATGGTAAGTCAATTCCTTTTATTTATCTTATCGTCCCAATCGTGTTTTTTATTCATATGATTTAGTTTGTTGATAACTTTGATATGCCTTGGGATGTGACCAGGTGTGACCAGGAGATAGTGATATGAGAAATAATAATATCCCAGTTCCCAAATAGTGAAAGTGGGAGTGACTGCAAACGAACGTGATTAGGTTTCAAGCTACGAGATGAGTGCGTCACTTATGACGAAAGCAAAAGGTTCTAGGGTCAAGGTGTTACAAAGTTGGTATTAAAGCTCAGCTAGTAGAACTATTGGGCATAGTGTTTAGACTTAGATAGAATTGACTCAAATGAGGAGTCGAGAGCTTAGGTTGTAGCTCAATGGGAAAGAATGTTTAATATGACACCAAAGGTGGCATTAGAGCTCAATTAGTAAATATACTTGATAGATGTCATAGCCTAGGCTATGGAGCATTAGGCTAGAGTCTAAGGTTAAGACTATGAGTTGCCATTCCGATAGAGAAACTGAGAAACAGAGATGTTGAACCATTAGGTCTAAGAGAAGACCTTAGCTATGGACTAGAATGTTGTCAATATGGTATAGTGGATCATGAATAAAAGCTTTTAGGGCATAATCTAGAGACAAAACATGTGACAACAAAACACTTGTTTGCTCAGGACATGAGATTGAGAGAATCCTGTATCTTTGGTTTCTGCGTGGTATGGGACGTACAGGAATTTGGAGATATAGAGGAATCCTAGACTTGGAGATTGACATACTATGTTTGGCGAATGATCGATGACTTTGGAAGAGCTTGTTTCCCTATGCTTAGCTGGTATGAGATGGTTAAGTAAAGTGGGGCTTAGGAAGCCTTAGATGTCGGAACATTTGCGAAATTGTATGGGTGTAATGAGATTTTTGGGTGGATGTCTATGTAACCGGGTAAAGATGGTATGGGATGTTTGAACTCAAAGGCATGGATCATAAACTAATAGGCCACTGAGCGAACATGTAAAACCTCGAACCTGGGATCTTGTTTCTCACATGCCGCTGACTGGATGTCTTTGTCTCTTGCCTTGAGGCGGAATAAATCACAAGGTGCGGTCACTCCCGCCAACAATATTTGGAGACTGTAAAGTTACTTTTCTGTTCCTTTCCTTCTCATACCATCCCATGGCCAAAGTCAATAAACAAACAACTAAACATAAATGAAATGTGGGTTCCATGCCCTATAGTTGTAAGCAAAAGTAAACTCTTACTACTCTACAACCCCAATTGTGGATTGTATCAAGCTACTCCAATGGAAGCCAAGTACTTGCCTGTGAGCAAATATCTTTAGTGGTTACCTAAAAAATAGATTAGTGGGGGTAAGCTCAAGAGCCTAATGGATCTTATACAAAAACATCTCAGGCATTATGTAGTCAAAATATAAACATGTTGTAACATCTCAAAAAGTTCACATGAAGTTTGAATTTTTACGTAGAAAATTATACAAAATTGACGGATGAAAAATTTGGTAAGTCCCAGTTTACCCAAATGAGGAATAAAAATTAATTTAATGGATTTTTGGAAGAAAATATATGAACATAATGTATATCATGGGATATCATAGCCAAAAATACAAGGATATGTGCAATTTTTGATGGAAACATGATTAGAAAGTCAATTGGGATCAAGATTAGGCAAAAATTCGAAAAGAAAGCAAGAAATTCGGCTGAAAAAAATCAAAAAAATAAACTTAAAACACATCCAATGGCTGCAAATAGTGGATCTAGATCTGATCTCATGAACCGACAGCCATGATCAGATTTGCACACACGCACGAGTGTACCATATCATCAAGATCAAACGGCCACGATTGAATCCATCAAATCCAACGATGCACAATGCAGGCGCAAAAACAAAATCGCAAAATCAACACTAAGCTCAAGGTTGATCGTGCGGCCAGGGTCTGTTTTGTTGATCGTGGACGAGATCTGCACATAGCACTCGAGGTCCATCCGACGGTCCAAACAAGTTTCGTTGATTGGGAAGGAAGATTTGGTGCTACGCTCGAGGACGATCCGGTGATTTGAGGCATTTTCATTGATCGCGATTGGATGTGCTGCGCTTGAGGACGATCAGACGATCTGAAGCGTTTTCGTTAATAAAAAATGAGATGCACGTGCAAAACTCGAGGACGATCCAAGCGCTAAGATTTGAAGCTCTGATTTCGTTGATCGGTTCAAGATTAATCCGACAGCCCAGATCATTACTCTGAAAGAAAAAATGAAAATTACGGGAAAAATCACGAAAGATCCGAAAAAAAGGTTTTTAAAATTCAAAAATTATTTCCAAAATTCAAAAATATTCTGAAAATACTTATTTTATTCTCAAAATTAGAAAGTATGAAATTAAAGAGAATTAGGGTGTTTTACTCCAAGAAAAACTCAAAAATTGCTATTTTTCTCCCTTTGGAAACCTATATAAATGCCTTAGGCTCTTAATTTCTTCATTCCAAAAATAAGAGTTGAAATTTTCTCTTAGTTTCTAAGCCTTCTTCTTGGCACCTCTTCCTATCTTTTTTACTTGTGTGTGAGAAGTTCTTCTCTCTAATTGGGGAATTAAGTTGGGCGATCTTCGTTGGCACTAGTACTTTGAAGAAAGCGTCGCAAGGTGGAAGTGGTTTCTAGAACACCCTTTTGTTCTTATTTGAATCCATGACATACTTATTGTTTGTGTGTTTTCCACTGAAATCAAAGATTTTCAATTTTAGTTTAGAATTTTAAACGTTTATTTCATTATTTCAGTTTTGATTCATGTTTGAGCAATCATATCATCCATCCCATGTTAGTATCATGCTTAGGCTTTTAAATCAAAGTATGATACATGTTTTATGGGTGTTTCATGAATTGATTGTGTATATTCTAAGCTTTAATCTGATTTCATATTCTAAAATTTATTTTATGAGATCATGATATGAGAATTAAGCTAAGATAGTGGTGATAATAACCACGTACCATCATAGTGGTCAAGGCGACACTATGGATGTTCTTTTCATATGAGTTAGGTCATATGGTTTTTCAGACCTAAGTACCAGACGGTCATGTACCACAGTACCTTGTGGGTCACCATGTGTAAGGGGTTGATGCCGACACGTGCCACTAACGGGTTGATGCCAAGTGGGCCCTGTTTACTTAATTAAGAGCATCAAGGGATTAAAGGCCCTTTTAGTCTAAGACTTGACTTGAACAAATTGTTGTTTGAAATGCCTAATGATTGCAAGTGTTTGAATTATGATTGTGTTATGAGTTTGAATATGAAAGATGGTTGTTCGAAAAGGA
>JAJIYU010010862.1:0-15743 GCA_030144865.1 Tinospora cordifolia
TTTGATAGTAATTTGGGCTAACATTCCAGGGACTATGTGTTTTCGGTTTCTGTATGACAGACAGTGTCTGTTTAGTTAATTTGACCCACTTACTCACATCAGATTGATCTGAAATTTGGTTGGAATAAACTAGACATAATTAGGAATCACTCCACCAAATTTCAGGTCAATCCATAGAGGTTTTCCTATCTAATTCAATCTCAGAATTTTCAGTTGAGTCACTGGAATTTCTGGGTACACACTTCCTGGCAGCAAATTTTCCAAATTTTCTGTGACCAATGAAACTGTTGGATTTGTGTAAAAATTTCCAGATTTGATCTACCCTGTCTAAACTTTCACTAGAATCTATTTCGTGATTTTTGGACACCATTTACTGGGGTTTCTAGGTATAATAACAGGGATTACAAGAATCCCGTATACCCTGTGATAGGCAGTCACTTAGAAGATTAATTGGCCTACTTTCCTAATTCAGAATGGCCTGAAATTTGGTACACATATTATAGGCATATACAGAGACCTCTCTACCAAATTTCAGCTCAAAGTTCCAAGGTTTTGTCAGTCAACTGATCTTATATTTACCTGTCCTGAAACTGGTTTTTCAGATTTCTAAGTTTTTTCCCTAGTTGTTTCAAGTGCCAATCTCTCCTCTCTGCATCATTGATCAAAGGGACTATCTTACTGATTTTAAAAGTTTACAGGTCCCTAAACATGTGTCTATTAAGTATCATTTAAAACAACAAGCAAGTATCACTTAATCACCCTCAGTTTCAAGTTCCACCATGGCAAGTATAAGAGATTTCCTACAGAAAATATTCTAAGTCCTAGAATCCCTAACTGATAAGACACTTTTGCAATTGTATAACATTTAAAATACAGAGGCTTAGGGTTAGCTCTTTATATCTCTCTGTAGCCTCAACTATGAGCTTTAAAACGCCTCTGGTTTCAACCCAAACGGATGTCTACAAGTCCTCCAAACACAGCCTCAATCTAGTTTTGTTGCTTGGTTTCTGCAGAAACTGTCAAAACAGTTAGCTAGATAGATAGGGAGTTTCATGGCCTTATAAAATAGGTTGGGAGTTTCATTCTTTGATTTTCACCACTTTTACATGAAAGTACTCAAGATAAGGAAGAAAAAGAGAGGTTTTACCTCCCAAACGGACTTGAAATGGTCCAGAAACTAGAGCTCCAAAGATGGCTTCAAGACAACTTTTCTGGTTTTTCTGGGTTGAACTCCGTGAACAACACTTTTCTCTATGATTTTCGCTTCAAATGGCTTCAAGATTTGGCAAACCACTTGTGGGACTTCGTAGAGGGTGTTATTAGCTTCGAAACAAGCTATAGAATACTTAATTTAGATGAGAAACGAGAGAGATCTAGGGTTTGGAAGATGAGAGCAAAAACTTGAATTTTGGACTTAGCCAAAATTTTGGGTTTTTGTTGCATGGGGAGCCTCTTGCATGGCATGAAAACAGGGCACGTGGCCACCCACGTGGCTTCCAAACCTTCATGTTGGATGCCCAGTTGGCTCTTCTTATTGGTTGCTCGAAACCATGGGTCATCAAATCATGGATTCCCATGGTTTTTGGCTGAAAAATACATAAAAAAAATCAAGAAAAAGGCCAAAAAACCATTAAAATCATGGGAAGAAGGAAGAGTGGGGTGCCTGGGCCGCCAGGCACCCTGGGCCGCTAGGCACCTTAGGTCGGCCCAGGCGCCAAACCCAGGCGCTAAACGCGCCTGGGCTCAGCCCGCGCCTCTAGCGCGACCGGGTCGGGCTTGCGGCCTGACCCGAAATCCGGGCGCACGGGCCGAATTCGGCCCGTGCACTGATTTTCCCTCTTATTTTTATTCATTTTCTTTTTTTTTTCGTATTTTACACATATATACTGTATATATATGTAATTTATACCAAAATTTTTCATTTTTTTTTCTAAAATCATTAAAAATGATCTAATCATCATTTCTTATCAAAATTCCAATTATGCACTAGTTTTCATCACTTGTGTAATTATTTTCTCAAAAATTAAGTAATTTCCCAAAAATTACATTTTCTTTCCAAAAATTCCATTATTTGCACCAAAAATTTCATAAAAATTCTAAAAATTCCACAATTAATCCCAAAAATTAATTCTCTCAAGAAATTGCATTTTTCTTTTAATTTCACATATTTTCTCCTCAAATTTGTATTTTTCCCATTTTTCTCATTTTCTCCAATAAATAATATAAATTTGAGAAAAATTGATGTAAATCATTGTATTTCCATTAAAAATTTTAGAAAAATACATATATCGTATTCAAAAATTTTGCACACTAAAACATGGGTCATCACAAGGTGATTCACTAGGCTCCTTTAAGCGCACTCCATTCCTTCTATTTTTTTGAGGTACATTCTAAACTGGTTAACCTACTGAACCTTGATAGAGTCTTTTTGATCTAGTCTAAGTCAACTATGAATCGCAATATCTTACATTTCAGTTCATTTCATTATTTCATTTGATCCATGAATCTTGTAATGGCCTACTAGCTAGACCATTTGATTTTATTTATTTGAAACTTTGCATAACTATTTAAGTTTTATTTGATTTTTCTTTTACTTGAACATAGCTTCTGTCATTTAATAATTCAAAATTCCTTGGAATATGTAAGACAAAATGATGACGTATCATGTTTGACCTTTTGATTGAGTCATGATTTGATATTAACATCCATTTATTATTCTCTCCTATTTATTGCACCCGAGGGTGTTTTTATAATTTGGCTTTAGTACGGTTGGGTGACTGGAGGTTTGGGTGTTACATACAAGTTGTTATGATAAGATAAAGTTTTAGTTTGTCTAGGATTCTTTAAAGGGTGATACTACTATGTTTGATTCCATGCTCCCAAAAGTTAATTAACTAAGGGTGGCCCCATGTTAAATGCCACGTGTTCCTCTCTCATTGCACAAACTCTCTGCTCATAGATGCTCATACGTGGCATCATCTACACCACGAATTCATGACTTTCTTGTTGAAAACTTTGAGATCTCTCTAATGACCCTTGATTTAATCTTTACCATCCATTTGATCTCTTAATTTCAACTCATGAGTTGACAAGTTTTTGCACTATTACATGAAACTTGTCAACAATATGTGACGTGCAATGTAAATATGACATAACTTGGGCATGTCACATAGATGCCACACTTTTTAATTTGCTCTATTTTTTATCATCTAAGTCTAATTTTACCTAAAGATCACTCTTATGAGCTTCTATAGGTCATATTTCATGTGAACTAACCATTTTGCCCACGGATGGCAAAATTATTGTTTGCTTTTAAGAGGTTAATTTTCACATGTCAGTCCCAAATTTCCTATTTTAGTGGCTTGTGTCTCTTATGAACTTAATATCCTATGCTTTATGTGAAATTTCAAGAATTGTCCTTTAATTTAACCTTTTTCTATCATTTTATGTGATTTTTCTATATTTGTTAAAAAAAAATTTTTATTTAATGAATTGTGAATTTTGTTAGGTATTACACAAACTACTCAAATTCTACATTTAATAGATTTAGCCACCTATTATCTAACAATTATAATTGCATGAACTAGAGCAACACTTTTGATGTTATGGTGGGAGTGCAATCAAAAGACATTTGAAGATGTTGTTAGGAACATGGAGAGCCTTTGGAATTATCATTATGGCTAACTTTTGGTTAATAGCTTCTTAAATTAATGCAATTTGTTTTTGTATTTTCCCTTCTTTCGATGCTATCAATGCATATACTTATTTCTATTCATAAATCATTTTGGATCCATACATTTTAAAACTCATTTAGATCCACGTCTTCTGAAATTTACTTTGCTATTTTTGGTTTTTTTAATTTTTTTTAATCTCGATTCATATATATATATATATTTGAGAGAAAGAGAGGAAGAACAAAGATGGGGCAATAATGAATTGTTTACTTTTTGTTGAATGAATTAAGACAGCTAATGACGTACACATGTAAACCATGCATTGACTAATGAACAAGAGACAAGATTTATACACATAACGACATTTGATTAGTTACGAATTGATTTTCAAGGATTGTAAGAATGATAGGTTCTCATCTATCAGATCTATTCATATGGAAGCTAATCAACCATAATATCCTCAACATCCCCTGCTCAACTGGAGTGGCATCGAGATGACAACGGTCTTGCTTCAAAGTGGAGTGAATTGAGCGATAGGTAATGCCTTTGTTAGTGTGTCGACAACTTGATCGATAGAGGGAATATAGTGATTAAGAGGAGCCTTTAATGACTCTACTCGTACAAAGTAACAATAGATTTCAACATTTTTGGTGTGAGCATGAAGAATGAGGTCTGTAGTAATTTCAAGGGCATTGTCATTACCATATAGAAGTAGTGGAGTGGTAGAAGGTGAGTGGCATAATTCTTTGCGAAGAGACTCAAGCCACATAAGCTAAGCTACAACATTTGTAAGACTATGGTGTTCTGATTTGTTGCTTGAACAAGATACAACTATTTGTTTGCCCGAGGACCAAGAAATGATGTTCGAGTCTAAATAGTAACATTAGTGCCACGATGATTATCTTGACAACTAGCCCAATCGACATCAGTGTAACACGTGAGAAATAAGTCTATGGGTTTGACTAGTGAATTGTCATAAGGGGAGGTGGCCTGCAGATAACGCAAGATCCTTTAGGTTGCAATCCAATGCGTAGAAGTTGGAGCATGTACAAATTGGCAAACTCAATTCATTGCAAAACAAATTTCAAGTCAAGTCATGGTACAATATTGTAGTGCCTCGACAGTGCTCTTATATATGTAAAGGTCATCTAATGGAGTGCCTTCATACAAGGAAATACCACTTTGGGAGGCCATTGGTATGGATATAGGTTTGTACTCATTGAGATTGGCTTAATGGAGAATATCATTAATATAACCACTCTAATTGAGGTGAAGAGAACTAATAGTGTGTGTAACAAAGATGTCTTAAAAATATGATGTCAAAGTCCTTCAGAGCAAGCTTAATATTGAGTATGGTGATGAGAGTGGCAATTAACGAGTGGTCAAGCCTAGTAGTGATGATGTCATCATGGTATAAACAAGTAGTATCATCATGGTACAAATAGTACTAAAATTGAATATAAAGAGGTGCTTGAGAGGCAATAAAACCATAGTTTAGGATAAAAGAGCTAAGCTTCTTATATCAAGCTCTATGAGACTATTTGAGTCCATAATTGCTTTGTGAAGCTTGCATACTAAAGTTGGAGAAGACTAAGCAACAAATCTCGGGGTTGGCTCATATAGACTTCTTCAACTAGATCACCATTAAGAAAGGTTGTGAACGTCAAGTTGCTTGATTTGCTTACCACAATAAAGTGCTAAAGTGAGAAATGCAAATGGTTGGTAACTTGACCATAGGAATAAAACTTTCAAATTGTACTTATATTTAAACACTTGTCTACAACCAACTTAGGACTTGTCATAGGGAAAAGGAACCAGAGACCAAGTGGAATTGTTTTGAAGGGCAAAAAGCTCATCAAACATAGCATTAGTCCATTCCTTAGACGTAAGAGCTTGTTTATTTGAAGAAGGTTCAGGAACAATGACCATAAAGACCTTAGGTTTGAAGATTTTGGCCTTAGATCTTGTAATCATAGGGCCTATGTTTGTGGTAGGTTGTGGGATGGAGGTGGTGACTGTGATAGAGTTATACTCTTGTGCAAGAAAGGGGGTTGATTGTTCTACACATGAAATAGGAGGTGAGCTTGGGGTTACAAATGTTGAGTTAGTGGCATAACACTTGACACACTAAGAATCATAAGTGAGGACGATTCCATTGTTCTTGGACTTGGGGAGGACTTATATGGAAAAGTCATCTTTTGAAACACCACATGTTGTGAAACATAAAGACGGGTAGGCTCCAAATTCAAGCATTGGTATCCTTTGTGTGAAGAGATATAGCCCACAAAGATACATAACTCTTAAAGATTCTCCAACTTATGATGCTTATAAAGCCATAAGTAAGGATAACAGGCACATCCAAAAACTCGAAGATAATCGACTTTGGTTTGTCAACCATATAAAGATGTAGAGGGAGATGCACCATCTAACGCTAGAGCAGGCAATCAATTATTGAGATGCACATTGGTAGTGAACTCATAAGACCGCAGTGATAGTAGTAAAACATTATGAGTTAATAAAAAGAGTCCCATCTCAACAACATTACAATTTTTTTCGTTCAACCCGTTTATTTGTTGAGGTGTATAGGGGAAGATCCTAACGCAAGATGCCACATGGAGAAAGAATTGAAGTAATAGCCTAACATTCACTGCCCCAATCACTTTATATCTGATTAATGGAATAATTAAATTGAGTAGTAACCATTACCATAAATTGTAAAAATTATTTTTGTACTTCATTTTTCGTATGGAGGAGATAAATCCAAGTAAAACAAGAAAAATCATCAATGGAGAGTATACAATATCGAATACTAGTAATGGAAGTCAAAAGGGCAAACCCCTAAAGATCTAAATGAACTAACTCAGAAGGTGTTGAGGCTTTTGAAAAGGATATAGAGAAATGAAATTTACAACTTTTGCTAAATGACAAGAATGTGAAAAAGACTGACTCACAAGATGGATGAAATAAACTATAAAGACATGAAATATTATTGAAAACTCTATGAGAAGGATGTCCTAATTGAAGGTGTCAAACCTTTGGAGTAATTGAGCATGTAAAATGTTGTAGTAGGGCTTATTTAATAACCAATAATAGAAGGAAATTTGTAAAGGTCATTTTAAAGAGGACCTTGAAGAAGTTCCTATTTCAAAATTAGATCTTTTATAAGAAAATGATCGTGGTAAAATTTGGTAGAAACATTATGGTCAGAACGCTATTTGGACACACCAACTAATTGTTTTAAAATTGAAGGAGAATGAAGCACATTTTGAACAAATAAAGAATGAGAGGAGATGAGAAGAGAAACGATACCAATGTTTGCAATAGGAGTAGAAACCCCATTTACAACCATGACTTGATCTATTCTATTATAAGGGGAAAACTAATGCTACACATACAAATTAGGAATGTGATGATGTCATGCACTTGTGTCCATATAACATGTTAAATCAGTGGAAAGTGGCACGATTGGTGATGCAGTTGATAAGAATGTAGAGGCTATAGATCATTGATGTGGGAAAGGAATTGATGCACATATTTGAGAAGGATTGCTTCGAGATGACAGTGGTTGATGTGCAGGATTAAGTTGTTGGTAGCACATGAGTGTCGTGACATCACTCTTGTTGCAAATTTGATAGCAAGCTTTAAATCATGGACATGATGAAGTTTTAGTAGTAGTAGATCCGATTAGATTTAATGTGGGTGATTGTGGTTACCCAAGAATACTTGGCCATGAGTTCACCAAAAAATTTGTAATGATGTTTGGTGATGTGAATGATGCAACAATAGAATAAAACAATGCAACAAGTGGATGAATCAAAGCAAGTGGTGTGTTGTTTTTTAAAGAAGAAGAATATTGTGATGAATACTAAAATAACTAGAGTCACTTGATCAGTTAGTAACCAATTAGATATTTCTGTGCAGCTGTAAATAAATCAGTAGTGCATGCATGAAAAGAAATGAGACACGAGAGTTGATTACGCAGTTTAGCCAATGCCTACATCTACGGGGCCTCGCCCAAATAAAGAATGTTACTACAAACAAATTGTACAACTATTGTAACTGGACCAACACGATGACCAAAACACCGATGCCATGCTTTGCACTACACACCAATTACAACAGTCCAACACCCTGTAGCAGCACTCTACACACATGACCCAAAACAAGCTTCTCTCGTCTAGAAGAATATTGTCAAACTTTGTGAACATACACTTAGCCACCAAAGATAGTCACCACTGTCTTGCCAAAATCAAATACAGAGAGCACAACTCCTTTTTGTTCTCCTGATCATTCAATAAAACAAGAATTAAAATAAAGAATTTAGTTCTCAATACAATGGATTACTCTTATATAAATAGTATTTTCTTTACATCTCTAAATGATGAAGCAAGCCTTAAACACCTTTGTATTTATAGGCTTTAGTGTAGAGAATTTCTATAGCTGACAAAAATCCTGGGCGATTTTTTAGGTAGATTGTGAGATCTCCTGTATCGCGATACTGTGAGCACAATTACCCTTTTTACAGATTTTTAGAAATTTGCAACTTTCCATGAGTAGCAGGCACCATCTGCAACCTTTTGTTATTACTAAATCTTTAGCATAACATGCAAATTAAAATCCTTCAATAAAGATGCTCGACCTGTTTTAGTTCTAAAAGAACTGCACAAAGATTTTAATTCTTTTTTTAGAGGATATAGGTGTAGAATTTTTGAAGCCGTTATTCCATTTTCCAGAAGACCAGTTTCTATGTTAAGACTGTTCCATTGTTTGAAGAAGATTTTGGTCATTCTATAGTGAAGATGATTTTCCAGACATATGCCAAGACTCTAAAATCAGATTTTGAAAAACATTCCATAAGATTTACATTATGTTCTAACGGATTACAAGATATGCACAACTTCAGTTTCTAAAACTATGATGCAATGTATCGGTCTAAAAATTGAATAGTAGCAATATTCTATTATCTAATATCCAATATCAGCTGTATGCAGTATTCCATAATCATGTTATTTTAGAATATGATAGAATTATAAATTTAGAAACTTGAAAAGATATGATTTTAAAAACATTCCATAAGATTGAAACTCTATTTCAATCATTATTTTTTAAAATAGGAAATATGTGTAACACCTCAGTTCTCGGTCCTTTAATTTTTGTCACATCAGAGTCACGTATGCAGAAACAAGCTTGATCTACATTAAATACCATACACGTTTTAGTTGCTGAGAACCAGGACATTACTTTTCTCACATTCAAATCATTTTAAACACCTTTTGGACACACCAAAACTCATGTGAAACATTTATCAGTTTCTCGAACATACCATAAACATCTCATGGGAAAGTAAAGAGATAACTAAACAATTTAATTTGACAATGTCTGAAATAAAACTCCCAAATAGAAGTTTGTACAACATGACCTATGTGGCCAAAAACTAACTCACAAGTACAAGTTCAACATCTAAATAAATCTAACGAGCCATATGCCCAGTTTGTAATAAATAATCAAAAGAAAATATCATAAAACAACCTCCGCAGTGAGGTTTACTGACTAGCTAGAATATGACTTAAAGAGGTTGGTCAGCAAGCACCGCCTCAAATGTCATCTGAAATGAATGAGCTCGAGAGTCTAGTGGATCATACGCAGTACATTTGCAGCATTGTTTAAATCAAACACAAAATATGCAATCAGTTCTGATACATTAGGTGTTTTAAGTATTGATTTGTTTAGCAGTCATTAGTTGGATCGAAGAGCTTAACCCTGATGTTCTCTCATCATCATTATCATCAAGTAAAAAGGAGAGAAGGAAACTGCAATATATGCCAAATTCCAACGGACTTTAGGGACACACATCCATCACCAAAAAAATTGGGACGCACCCATAATTCTATAATCAAGAACAGGGGATAAACCTAGTGTTCCAATCGCGATAATACCCAAAGTGATCCCCCATGAACCACTATGACAGTATGTGGTTAAAATCTTAATTTAATATTTTTGAAATCACACAAGCACATGTTTCATTATATCATGCATGTAAATCATTCTATCATAATACATACGCCACATATACATGTAAATCAGATATGTTAATTTATCTCACGATGTCTAGGATAAAATCATGCATATCTCATGTTATAAAAACATGTAGTCATCGAGCATGGATAAATCAATTATACTATTCAGCATTCATGTAAACATATGCAATCATGGCATCCAATCATCATTTAAATGCACCCTAGCATGCTTCTAGGCATTCAAAGCAATGTAAACACAAAACATGTTCATCATAAAAATTCAAATAATACTAGGGAGCACGGTAATGACTTCCACCTGTTACTTTACTCCCCTTGTTCTTACTCTTGCCTTGATGGTTTAAAATCCCCAACCTAAGATTCACAAATCATTATCTCAATATTTGTTATACTCCTAATAGTATAAAATCAAGGTATACTGGTTTTCTAGTAATTTTAGCATATGGTCTGAGTAATAGGTCAAAATTGGTTGAATGTTACGTATTTATATCACCAACATCTCAACAGAAGAAGGGAGTACCATAGCTATTCGTTTGCACGAGTGTACACAACATGTAGGGTTTTGACGCATTACCACTTCGATGCGAAAGAATACGTTATACACACTAACGGCCATAATAGGTGTATGTTGGTTTAACATTTCTCCTGTGTACTGCGGTCATATAGGTGAACACTGTGGTAGCCACAACTTTTGTATGAAAACACAAAAATAGGTTGTAGGGACGCATTATTGCGGTAGAAATTTCTTCTCGTACCAGAAGAAATTTCTTCGTATCCATTGCTTCCCACAAGGCTTCCTTGTCGAAGTTGTAAAAAACTTCACCGCTATGGCTTTAATTCTAGGCACTTTAGTATAATCATCCATTTTCTTTAGAGTTTAATGTTCAAGAATAGGGACCACCCCTTTGTTTTTCCTTGATCGACTGGTAGAAGCTTTAAATCTGGTCACTAGTGCTATACTTCAGTATGGGGTGTGAACTGTGCTGCTATGTTGGGTCATGGAATTTGATTCTCCCACACACTAAGATTGAAAGTTGCATGGACTCTAAAATAGTTTTTAAAGTAGATTTAACCATTAATATAGGATATGCAAAGAATGAAACCTAAATGGGTAAAAGATTACTTTTTAAATTCTTAGTAAGAGTTTCATTCCCACTCAACCAATTAAAACCTATTAACAAACTTTATGAGATATGAATCTCCCCCTAAATGGTAGCATAGATAAACCATATAAAATAAAGAGAGAAAGGTTCCTACTTGGAGTAAAAAATTGTGATGAATGTTGAGTTTCTTCTGAGGGACCTAAAAAATGATCTAGTTATGCTTTTCTTACTAAGGAACAAGAATAGAACTTGGCAAGGAAAATCTAAAAAGCTACTTCAATAGCCTTTGGTGCTGCTATGTAATCTATCTTGCAATAGTAAGTGGTATAGCCGCAGGTTCATAATTCAAATTAGAAATAGGGGAAGAATCCTATTCAAGAGAGGTAAAACATTGATGCATATATAGGGACCATAGAAAGATTCATGAATGATCTATGATGTTCAACATGATAGATGCTAAAAATTCATAAAAAAAAATTAAACACAAAATAAGAGAGAAAGGACTGCATGTATGTGTAGAAAAATGATACGCGTGTAGTATATATATCTAAATATGTGCAAAACCAGTCATAAGCTATAACATCCCCTACAAATATATTATTCTTAAATATATATTTATTTAATTTTACTAAATATATGTGTAGTTGGCTTCTTCAAGGAGTGGAGGTCATGTAATAGACCCTCTTTCTTTGGGATGCAACTTCATAGGAATTGAGTACCTATCAAGTTAAAAACTAAAGCAAAAAACAAAGGTGACCCACTTTGATACTAATTAAAATAACCAGAGTCACGTAATGAATTAGTAACCGATCAGATATTTCTGTGTAGCTGCAAATAAATCAATAGCATGCATGAAAAGAAATGAGACACGAGAGTTGGTTATGCAGTTCAATCAATGCCTGCATTTGCAGGGCTTCGCCTAGATAAAGAATGACACTATGAATAAATCATATAACTATTGCAAATGGACTAACACAATGACCGAAACATTAATGTCCCACTTTGTAGTATGCACCAATTACAGTAGGTCCAATACCCTACAACAACATTGTTAGTTGTATTGCATACTAACATTACTATGCATAATTTACATATATTTTGTCGGGACCCTTTCCCTAGGCCAAAGGGTGGCCCGACCGGCATAGTGGCCCGACGAACTCACACACCATGTCGAGTTCGCCCAACCACTGTTAAGCCTTTCCAATCTCATACAACAAACGATGTCAGAATAATTGAAAGACTCAGAGCGAAAGTAAACAAACATGTAGAGAGTGATCATTATACTACATATTTGCCATGTCCAAAATACACAGTTGACCAAATACACACACACACATATACACACAAAAGGATAATCGACCTCTAACAGAGGACCAACAAAAAAGAATAGAAAACGTCAGGGAGCTAGGCGATTACCACATCCTTCCCTTTATTAGCCACCGAAGAACTTGAAATATTAGTAGCGTAGTAAAGCTAAAATCAATGTGGCTTAGTGAGTAATAAGACCAGCATGTCAACCATAATCAACATTCCAAAATAGTGCATGTATGCATGAACAGTAAAAATGATATAATATTTGAATGCATGACATAGTATAAAAGAAATTATGAACAATGCAATAGTTTTAGAAAACATCTCAAATCCATGCCAGTTAAAAACTATATCCAGGCTAGGGTCAAATCAGCTAACCCAACCTATGGTCATCGCTCAAGCAGGTCTTGAGTCAGGCGTATTGACCACTCAAGCGGGTCGTGAGCTAGGCGTACCCATCGAATACCTTAACCTCGACGCTCGACCCTCAAGTGTCGTGGTTCGAGCAAGTTTTGAGGCTAGGCGCACTGATGATGTGCCCCAACCCCGACGCTCGGCCCTCGAGTCTAATCCCAATTATATCATGTAACCTGATCCCGACGCTCGACCCTCAAGCTTATGGTCTCATTACTTGTGTACATCTACATTTTTCAAATCATTCTGATATATCTCAACCTCATAAAACCATTTAAACCATGCCATTTCACACAAGTTTCATGCAAAGAACACAAGTCATAGAAAACACCTGAATCAAATTACTTACCTTGAGTCTCATGCACTGATGCCCCGTTGACAACTGGTCCCGTCTTGTAGTGCTGACTCGAGTCTGCATTATTTAAACTCAATTTCAGTTCTTCATAGAACGTGGCTTAATTCCCTATTCGACTATCCCTAATTGGTCTCGACAGACCCAAATCCGATTCGGTCAAATTTGGTTAACAAGTCAAACTTGGTCAAAATTGGTCAACAGGATAAATTTTGGTTATCCTTGGTCAATTTGGATCCAATTGGGTCAAGTTATGTCAAAATAGGGTCAATTAAGCAAAAATTCCCAAATTTCAACAATTAGCCCAAACTCAAGAATTTGCCCTCTTTGCGCAGTGAATTTGCCAATTTTTCTACGACTAATCCGTGAGTCAGATTTTATGCGAAACTTTCTAGATTTCATCTACACTACCTAAACCTTTACTAAAATTTAAGATTTTAATTTTTGGATACCATTTACTAAGGTTTCTAAGTGCATTAACAGAGATTGTGAAATCTCGTACCTCATGTGATAAACAGTCAAACTATGCATCAATTGACCTCCTTACCAAATTCAGATTGGGATGAAATTTGGTACGTACACAATCTTGACATGTCCAGCTCAAAATACCTACAGTTGGTTAGTCAACTAGTCTCCTACTTTTCTATCATGTAACAGATTATTCAAAACTCCTATTTCCCATGGTTTTTCAAGTACCTATGTATATCTATTGCCCTACTGATTTGAGGCCCTCTCATACATATTTTGTATAATTTAGGTTCCAGAATATTGGTAGTTCAGATCTCATATCAAAACAGTAAGAAATCATGGCCATAAGCATTCCTAAATGTACCCTACAACATAGCACATATCAACAGTTTAAGAATTTTTTTCTAAGTACCAGAAATCAGCATATAAGTAGGCATTTTGGCATGAACATAAAATTGTGCATACAGAGGCTTAAGGGTTGAGGCTTATACTTCTTGTAGCCTCTGGTGTGAGGTTTAAAATGCCTTAGATTTTAGTCCAAATGGATGTCCTTAGCCTCTTCAAATGATGCCCCAAAACACTTTCCAGAACTGTTTCCTACTAAAACTGTTAAAATAGTGAGCAACTAGTCAACTTCAAGGCTCTATAAAACATGGTTAGGATCTCATTTTCTAATTTCTATCACTTGGAGATAGAAATACACATGACAAGGAAGAAAATGAGCACTTTTACCTTAAGAATGAATCTCGGATGGGCTGGAAATCACTCTATCAAAGATTAGACCAACATAGTTTTATTGCAAATTTCTGCTGCAATAGTGTCCAATAACACCTTTTCGTGGTTGTTTTCCTCTCTAGTGGTTGTTTATTTTGAAAAAGGGCTTGGGGTTTGTTGTGAGGGATGTGAGAGCTTTGAAATGAGCCAAACTTTAGAGAAAATAGACTTGGAATGAAGGAGATATGAACTCTGGAATATGGGTTATAGGAACTGAAAATTGGAAATCTTGCTCAAGAATGGTGGTTTTTGTTGCATGTGTGAGGTGGCTTGCATGCAAATACATTGCCACATGACCATCCACATGGCGCATGAGCCTCCATGAATGGTGACTTGTTGGCACCATTTATTGGCTTGCTCGAAGATGTGATTGGATTGCAAAACCTAGGGTTCAAAACCAAGTTCTTGGCTGGTTATTTCGCATGAAAAATGCCCAGAAAATTCAAAAAAAAAAAGAGCAAAATGAAGGGGAAAAGAGAAGGGGCAGGAGTTGGGTCGGCCGACCCATGTGCAAAGCCCAGGTACTAAGCGCCTGAGCCATTCGGCTCAGCCCGTGCCAATGCACACCCACACAGATCGTTTGGCCTGTCTGATTTTGGCCTGCAAGGGCTTGGGCCGGCCCAGGCCTTGCGCCTGGGTTTGCCTAGGTCCCTCGTCATCCTCCCCCCACCCCACCATTTTTTTTTTGTATTTCTTCCTTTTTTGTATAAATACGTATATATAGTGTATGTACCTAATTTTTGCCATTTTTTCTAAAATTGTTTGATTTATTTCCAACTCAATTTTCTTCAAAAAATTCTCCAATTATACACCATTTTTATCATTTATACAATTATTTTTCTAAAATTGATTAATCCGCCCAAAAATTATATTTTTCTCCCAAAAATTTCATTAATTACTCTCAAAATTCTATAATCATTTAGAAAAATCAATAATTAATCCCAAAAATCATATTCTCTCCAGGAATTATATTTTCCTTATAACTTCATGTATTTTCTCTTCAAAATTATATTTTTCCAATTATTCTAATATTTTTCAATAAATAATTTAAAATTAAGAAAAATTGAGAAAATTCATGTATTTTCATTAAAATTTCAAAAAAATACACGTATTGAACCTATTAATTTTTGTGTATCAAATCATGGGGTCGTCACATATTTTGCATGGGTTTGGGTAGGAAATAGGATATATTTATTATAATTAGGTGTATAAGAATTTTTAGGATTATTGCATGCCTTTATATGTATTTTGAGAATTTTAATATAGTTTTTTATCATTTATAATTGTGATTTAATGCCTAAGGAAGGATTTGCATTTATTTGTGTACGTTTAGAATAATTAGAAACAGGAATAACAGTGTTACTGTACATGGCCCCAATAACAATTAAAAAGGAAGCCCAAAGCATGGTCCAACCATTCAACACAAGCCCATATGTTAATGACCCAAAGCAAAATTCAGTCTTGTCGGGACCCCTTCCCAGAGTCAAAGGTGGCCTGACCAGCACAGCGGCCTGACGAGACTCTCTCACCAAGACGAGTTCGCCCAACCGCTGTTAAGCCATCTTTGCAAACCTCATGTGATGGGACGATATCAGAATGATTGGAATCATTA
>JAJIYU010010863.1:0-15770 GCA_030144865.1 Tinospora cordifolia
ATAAGTCTTCCGCTGAAATTTTATTTTATTTTAGAGGTTATGAATTTCTTTTGATCAACAATGTAATAGTTTACATTATAAAGTTATGTACTTTCTTTTTATGAATAAAGAGGTTGAATTTTTCTTTATCCTTAATTGCCTTGATTTTATTGAATGATATTTGTATTCTTGAATCCATTCTAAGGCATGAGGTATTGAAAAATAGAAAGTCAAGTGTGTGTCACTTGTAAAGTAACACCGGCTCGACCCGCCAAATGGTTAAGTCCACTGTCCAAGAATGGTGGTTATGTCTAATGCTCAAAGAATGCGGGGGTTGGGGTGTTACACGTCGATAGCAAAAATTAAAAAAAATCAATTAATCAAGAATAAATGAATTAAAATTATGTTTTATTTAAAGTTATCGTAACTTATGGTTTGGGAAATAAATTAAGTACTGCACGATTGAGAGAAAAATAAAAATTTATAAACCATGTTTTTACTTAAACGTATGCGTTGACTATAGTTGGGAATAAAAATTAGATATTGGTGGGTTAAGAATCAAATATTGGTTGATGCAAAACACAAATAAAAACTTGAAAACTTGCCTTTCAAGTTTTAGGGCAAAAACAAGATTATTGGATTAAAAAAAACCTTTTATTTTTCCTTGCTCAAGAAATTAAAAAAAAAAGAAAGAAGAAAAACCAGCGTGCTACTGCGTCTTGCGTGAAGAACGAATTGAAGAAGAAATGCTGGTCGTTGCTAGTGCTGGGGCAGAAAGAACAGAGGAACACTAATCAACAACAACTTGCTGCGATTTGGGTGAAACGAAGAAAAAAACCTAAGGCATCTCTATTGTTGCCGTGCTCACACGCAAAGAAGAAGAAGCAGCCAACTGTTCTGTCTCTTGGGCAAGAAAGAAGAAGAAACACATCAGCCTTGTTGCTGGTGCATTCCTACGCAACAAAGAGACGAGGTAAAGAAGAAATGGAAGAAGGATTTGCTGGTTGCTGCAAAGAGTTGCTGTTGGTTTGTGAATGATCTGCCGTGGTGTGCGTTGCTTAGGACATGCTGGAAATTTCCAAATCTGGGAAGAGAAGACATGTTGCTGGAAGAAGAAAACAAACGACAGTTCGATCTAGTGCGTCAAGATCGTTGCTACTACATCCACCCATGAATAGAAAAAAAAGGAGCCCTAGTTGATGCAAGTTGGCCGTGAAGAAGCTGACAAATCGAAGAAGAGGAGTGTGTGTGTGTTGCCATTGAATGAACGAAAAACCAAAAAATTTAAGGTGTTGCTGCTACACCCACGCACGAATGAATGAACGAGCGAAGACAGGTAAAAAAAGAATGGACGAACGAAGGTTGGTGTGTTGCAGCTGTTGCTACCGGACGAAAGAGACGAAGAAAGAAGAAGAGGAGTGTCCTAGGTTGCGAACCATGAACAGAGGGAGGACAAGAAGATGTAGATCTAGCTGTTCTGTAGTCCTGCGCAAAGAAGAATAAACTAAATCTGCGTTCGCCACGTCCTTGTTGTTGTTGCTGGTCCGAGAAAGAAGAGGAAGAAGAAATCTAACTGCCATTTCTGCTGGTTTATGAAGAAGAATCACGAACAAGACGAAGAAGCTATTGTTGTTGTGCTCAGATCCTTGAAAAAGAGGAACGAAGCAGTCGATGGTGTGTTGCAGATGGTGCGTTGTTGCTGCGTTCTCTTGTGTTGCACAAAGAAGAATGACGAACAAATCAAAAGGGGTTGTTGTGCGTGCTATTGCTGGTCGGTGGAAATGGAGAAGAAAACCAGCCTAACAACCATTGTTGCCTTCTCTAAACCACACCAAATCGTCCCAAATTAGTCCTTAACTCTTCGCAACCATGATCTAAGATTTTCAATTCATTCAAAACATTTCAACTTGACTTCAAAAGCAGATTCATGAAAAACATTTTAGCAACAAGATCTGAAATATTCTGGGCACAAAAATGGTGAAAACTTGATGCCCTAGATTGAGATTTTTCACAGAAAAGTTCTGAAAATAAAATCAGAACTTTAGTTGTTCATTTGAGAAATTTTTGAGAGAGTTTTGGAGCATTGAAACGTGAAGAATGAGTTTGCAAAAGGGGGTTTCAACGTTTGAAATGCTTTTGGAATTTTGATGAGCTATATTTCACTCTCTAATGGTTTATTTAAATAATTTGTGTTAGTGTTTTTGAGAGATTAAAATTTATGTTTGGATTCACAATAGATTCGGGCATCGAAGAATTGTGTCTATGAGGAATGAATACGAGAAATTAAAAAATTAATTAATTAATTATTTGATTTTAATTTTAGATTAAGAATAGTGGAGGCGACGCGGAGGCACAAGCAACTCCAGAAAAATTAAGGTGGGTGTGATTATCATATACTCCCTAGCCTTATTTAGATTTTGAATGCAAAACATGATGCGTGTTTACATTTAATGTAACTAGAAACATGCTAGGATATTTTGTGAATTTTTGTTTGGAATGACGTAATGTGAACTCATGATGACCGGTTACATTACTTTAATATCTTGTATTGTTAGTTTCAGTGAGATATTTTCTTGAGTGTTCAAGCATGCAAATTTCTTTATTTAGAAAGTTATTTTATATCGATTGATGATTGGCATGACTTGGAATATATTGTGTAATTAAAGAAGATTAATGGATGATTAAGAACACAAGTATCGGTGCGATGGAGGGCTAATGGCGCATCGTAAGTCTTCTTGCGATGGACGAGCCTCAAGCGCATCATAGGTACTGGTAATGGCTGTAGAGCGTTACCCCTTCCTTAGGCTGTGGTCCCCACGGTATGGCTCTATAGCATACCCAGATTCGCTCTTGGATCACAGGGGCTTACTGAGAGGGTTTGGACTCTTCCGGTCTTAGGTTACAACAGAACAATTAAATGTGTGAAACGCCTAATGTAATGAAAGTGTTTGCATGTTTTATTTTTCTGGTTTAAATAATGCTAGTGATGTATAGGTATGATCCACCTGGCTCTTGAGCTCACCCCCTTTTCTTTTTCAGGTGATTCTTGAGATAGCACGAGTTGACGGACATTGCGAAGGATTCAGTTATTTTGAAACCTTGCCGAAGAGGTTGTTAGTGTTTGCTTCGCATTTTATTTTTGTATTTGACTGAACTGAGCATGTGCCCCTTTTCTTTCTTTTTGTTCTAAACATCTTACATGTTACTAAATGTTTTGGGATTATCTTAGAGATTTTCAAGTTGTTTAAATTTGAACTCAATGTTTTCATTTCATTTGAAATTGCACTTATCCAATTTATTTACTTACGAGTTTATTTCAAGAAAAAAATTTTTATGTGCCTTTTTAAATGGATTTTTATTTCCTAAAGGAGATAGAAAGAAAGAGAAAATAAAATCTGAGAATAGATTAGAGTAGCGCTCCGGCTTTTGGCAAATGATGCGGCGGCGGCTTCCCCAGTTCGAGCGGGTGCACATTCTGAGCGAGCACAGCCCAAGGGAACCCGCAAGGGATGAACCGTGGGCCGGGGTTTTACATCCTTTAGTACATTTAGCTATTCCTCCATTTCTTGGTACCAATGTTAGTAGTGATACAGTCTGCGGTACCATCAAATTGAGGAGGGTGAAGCTTCTGTAACTCCATCAACATCTTCCTCTACTTCTCATCCTCTAGATTCTCTTGACGATTCATAAACTCTAGTATAGGCAGGGGCTACGGTGTGGGTTGTAACATCTTGAAAAATTAATATGAAACTTGAATTTTTATTTAGAAAATTATACGGAATTGATGGATGAAAAATTTGGTAAGTCCTAGTTTACCCAAATGAGGAATAGAAATTAATTTAACGGATTTTTGGGAGAAAATATATGAATATAATGTATAACATGAAATATTATAGCCAAAAATACAAGGATACGTACAATTTTTGATGAAAACAAGATTAGAAAGTCAATTGGGATCAAGATTTGACAAAAATTCAAAAATAAAACAAGAAATTTGGCTGAAAAATAAAAAAATAAACTTAAAACTGCATCCAACGACCGGAAATGTGTAATTCGCACGATCTAAGATCCCATGGCCACGATCAAGTCTGCACCGAACGGCCGGATGCACCGAATCATCAAGATCAAACGGCTATGATCGATGCATCAAATCCAATGGCGCACAACGCAGGCGCAAAAATGGAACGCTGCGCTCGAGGTTGATCGTGCGGCCAGGATCTGTGCTCGTAGTTTCGTTGATTGTGAACTGAGATCTGCATGCAGCACTAGAGGTCGATGTGATGGTCTAGACACGTTTCGTTGATTGTGAACGAAGATCCGGTGCTGCGCTCGAGGACGATCCGACAATATGAGGTGTTTTCATTGATCGCGAACGGATGTGCTTCGCTCGAGGACGATCTGAAGATCCGAAGCATTTTCGTTAATCACGAACGAGATCTACGTGCGAAACTCGAGGATGATCCGAGCACTAAGATTTGAGGCTCTAATTTCATTGATCAAATCCGAGATCCGCTTGCGAAACTCGAGGACAATCCGACGGCCCAGATCGAATGCTTCGAAATTAAAACAGAAAATTACAGAAAATCACAAAAAATTCGAAAAAAGTTTTTAAAATTCAAAAATTGATTTCTAAATTCTAAAAAAAATTTGAAAAATACTCATTTTTCCTTAAAATTGGAAAGTATGAAATTAAAGAGAATTTAAGTCTTTTACTCTAAGAAAAACTCAAAAGTTTCTATTTTTCTCCCTTTGAAACCTATATAAACCCCCCTAAGCTCTCAATTCCCTCATTCCAAAAATAAGAGTTGAAATTGCCTCTTATTTTTTCTAAGCCTTCTTCTTGGCACCTCTTCCCATCTTTCCTTCCTCTTACTTGTGTGTGAGAAGTTCTTCTCTCGAATTGAGGAATTAAGTTGGGCGATCTTCATTGGCACTAGTACATGGGGGAATTGCTGCCGAAATTTCTAAAGAAAGAGTTACAAGGTGGAAGTGATTTCTAGAACACCCTTCTATTCTTATTTAAATTCATGGCATGCTTATTATTTGTGTGTTTTTCACTGAATTCAAAGATTTTGAATTTTAGTTCTAGAATTTTAAATGTTTATTTCAGTATTTCAGTTTTGATTTATGTTTGGGCAATCATATCATCCATACCATGTTAGTATCATGCTTAGGCTTTTAAATTAAAGTATGATGCATGTTTTGTGAGTATGTCATGAATTGACGGTGTATATTCTGAATTTTAGTTTTATTTCATATTCTAAAGTTTATTTTGTCAGATCCTGATATGAAAATTAATCTAAGACGATGGTGATAATAACCACGTACCATCATAGTGGTTAAGGCGACGCTATGGATGTTCTTTTCATATGAGTTAGGTCATATGATTTTCAGACCTAAGTACTTGAGGGTCGTGTGCCACATTACCTGGTGGGTCACCATGTGTAATGGGTTGATGTCGACACATACCATTAACGGGTTGATGCCAAGTTGGCCCTGTTTACTTAGTTAAGAGCATAAAGGGATTAAATACCCTTTTGGTCTGAGACTCGACTTGAACAAATTGTTGTTTGAAACGCCTAATGATTGCAAGTGTTTGAATTATGATTGTGTTATGAGTTTGAATATGAAAGATGGTTGTTAAAAAAGGATCCACTAGGCTATGTGCTCAGTCCTTCCTTTCTTATTTTTTAGGAACATGAAACCTACGGAGCAGTTGAATACAGATAGTTCTTAGATAGTTTCTACCTTATTATATTTTTTTGAATTTTTAAGGGCATGTTGCATAAAGTTTTTATGCTTTTCTACTGAAAAGTATTTTTTTTGAAGTTTTTTGCTGTAACAATTAGTTTTTCTTTGAGAAGTTTAGTAGTTACAATTATTCTTTCTATTATGAATAAAATAGTTTGAATTTCTTTATCTCTTTTAATTTGCCTTGATTTTATTAAAGTGAAAATTTTGTATTCTTGAATTTTTATACAAAGGCATGAGATATTGAAAAGAAAAGAACAAGTGAGTGTCACTTGTAAAGTAACACGGTGGTTATGTCCAATGCTTAAAGATGCGGGGGTTGGGGTGTTACACGGGAATTGGCTTAGGGACTATTTGTGGTGCCACCTGAGGTATCATTTGAGGTAGTGCCCTCATGATCTAGTCTAAGACCCTCCGAGTGATTTCATTCGTTATGTTTTCCATTCGCGCTTCCATTCCAATAGGAGTTTCTTGTTCTTGCTATTCAGTTTCGTCAGAGGTTGCAACTCTAGTAGCGCATCTCTTTGATCTAGCCATTATCTACGAGTTAGAAGCCATTTTAGTATCTGATAAGGTATCACAATGAAAGATTTAAGTGAATTATAATCTAGGGTACACAATCCGTCTTTCTTTATCTTTGGGATATAAATGTTTTTCCAAACTTGAGAAGATGGTTGTCTCGTCCATGTTCATTAATCGAGTTCGTATTCCCTAGCCTTTCGTTTCGTTCGTATTATCATGACTCTAAATTCAAGTCTCTAAGTTCTTGATTCGTCTAGTAGCCTATCAATTTATGCTTCTGGGTTCTTTTTATTCTAAGGTATAGGGTTTGGTTTCATATGTCATACATATAAACAAATTGAACACATTTTTCAAACAATCATACAGTTATACAAGTTCACGTTAGCATAGCAAAATTTTTGGCTTCCATCTAAGCTTCTAGGTTCAAGTGTCCCATACCACTCTACCCCTTGCACTTAGATTTTCACTCAGAAAATTGCCACACCCAAATAATTTTACAAATGTCTCGATAACAAAGGTTTCCCGAGCCCACTGTACCTAACCATCCCATACTAGCCTAGCATAGAGAAACAAGTTCTTCCAAAGTTACTGATCATTCATCAAATGTAGTCCAACATTCTCCAAGTCCTGGCTTCCTCCATACCGCCAAATCCATATACATCCCATACTACGTAGAAACCAGAGATATAGAATCTTCTCGATCTTGTGTCCCAACCAAACAAAGATTTTGTTCTCACGCATTTCCAATTTCTAACCTATGTCCTAACGTTTTATACATTTGATCCATTGTTCCACCCATTTTTGTACCTAAGGTCACTTCCTTAGACCTAGGGTTTCAATAGTTGACTAACAATCCCCTGTCGAGTCAAAACACTACCTTCGGCATCTTTTTCAACTTCTAGTCAATTTCTTGACCTAATTTTCTACCTTCTAATTTTCTTTTATAGAAATAAGGGTGTTCTTCAACTAAGACCATTCGTACAAGCTGGTGGGATGACCTTCAGATCGGGCAGCGAGATCGAAGTTTGCCTAGCAATTGCGCTATCTCGAACAGGATAACCCACCTCCCTTTTAATGTTTAGCTTTACTCGAGACAAGGTTACCTACTATTAGCTTAACTTGCAGTCTTTGTATTCTAGCAAAACATTTCAAAACATTTCTATCCCTTTTTGAAAACACTTTCCAAAACAATTTACAATTTCAAAAAATGAAGGTAGAACATTCTAATTTTAACTCAAAGCACAAGTCAAACTTAGTTGAGTTAACACTTTCTAAATCTGATAACACCATTGGGATAAGATTAAACTTTCTAATTATAGCCCAACAACACATGTTTAGGCTTGACTTTCCATTTCTAGCCCAAAACATCTATGTCACACCCCACCGGGCCCACCAGTCCCACCGGACCTACGCTGCATGGCGACCGCATGGCGCATCGCGTGGCGGTTGTGACTCACTAGGTACAGTCCCATCCCCTAGGGGTTTTCCTTTGCCTCTGCAGAGATTCGAACCTAGGACTTGGGGCTTAAGTACCTAGTTCATTCCTCATCTGCTACCATTGAGCCAGTAGTGCGCCATGCGGCCGCCCGCGGCGTAGGTCCGGTGGCACTGGTGGGACCGGTGGGGTGTGATAATAAAAAGGCGCCTTTTTGGTAACACACCAACACACCGGACACACCGGATGACTCAAGGTACTGTCCCCTACCCCTGGGGTTTTCTTTCACCTCTGCGGAGATTCGAACCCACGACCTGGGGCTTAAGTACATAGATTTCACGAAACCCGCTACCATTGAACTAGCTCAATGGTAGCAGATGAGGAATGAACTAGGTACTTAAGCCCCAGGTCCTAGGTTCGAATCTCTGCGGAGGCGAAGGAAAACCCTTAGGGGAGGGGACAATACCTAGTGAGTCACAGCTACCACGCGGTGCGCCATGCGGCTGCCACGCGGCGTAGGTCCGGTGGGACCGGTGGGCCCGGTGGGACCGGTGGGCCCGGTGGGGTGTGACAATCTAAAGCCTAGGTTTTGATACCACCTTTGTAACACCCCAACCCCTGAGAATTTTAATGTGACTTAACCACAAGGTGGGTTAGGTCGGTGTTACTTTACAAGTATACAACTTGACTTTCCATTTCATTTATCCCATACCTTAAACAAAAGTACTTCACTCAACATTTATTGATTTAATTTAGTAAGGAAATTATACAAGAGATAAAAGAAATTAAATTCAAATCCTTTTTGATTTAATAAATAAGAGACAAGTACATAACTTGAAATATAAATTCATTTCTGCGGAAGTCCTACATTCTAAATATTCAAAATTTGGACTACAAGTCCTTACATCAAAATAAATGTAGGAACTTTCTAAAAACTAGCATCTTAAGTTTTTACCATGCATCATCGTGTGTTTAATCTCCTGAAAAGATAAGAGAATAAGGGTGAGCACATAACCCAGTGAATTTTTTTCAAACAACCAAATTACTAATTTAGATTAACAACACATTCAGAATTCAAGCACTTGTAAATCATTAGGTGTTTCAAACAATATTTTGTTTACAATTGTAAATTTGACTGAAAGGGTTTCAAGACCCTTGATGTTCTTTATCAAAATATCTCCTTTGAGTAAAAAGACATTCCTTATACCAAGTTTCATTGGACTTAGGACCTAACCCATATTCAAGTATTTTGGGACATCACCCATGTGAACTAATCACATGTAAAATAATTTCAACATGAATCATGAATCATACTCATTAAATTTCATACTCATGAATCATAAGTAAAATAATTTCAACATGTTTAACATATAAACGTTCAAAGCATGAAAACAAACATATAATATGCATCATAATTTCAAAGAAACCTAAACATGCATAATCTAAGCATGACATGGTTTCATGATCAACTAACATGATATACATACAAATATGAAATTTAAATCAGGTCCTTTAAACCTAACTGTGCATATTAAATCGAAATCAAGTATACATTAACATAGTGTTAAACTAAATAAGTAAAATAGAGGTTTGAGTAGTCACTTCCACTTAACTTGAAGATTACTAAAATTTTGGTAGAGGTTCCCCTCTTCAACACGTCTAGCACTCAAAGATAACTAAAGAACACTCAATTAAACAACAAAGCATTCAAGAATAAAGAGAAGTGAGAAGGGGCTGCCAAGAAGAGGACTAGAAAAAGCAAAAAGCACTTGTCAACTCTTGCTTTGAGATGAGGGGAATGAGAGCACTTGGGGGTTGGGGGGGGGGGCGTTTATATAGAGTTTCAAGAGCACAAAGGGGACGGTTTGGCATGTGCTCATAAAACAACTTTCCTTTACACACTAGAACACATTTGCATGGTTTGGGCAAGTGTATCTTTCCAATTCCCTAAGGTGAGCATGGTTTGGCAAGTGTGCAAGATATGGTTTCCATTTCATGTATGTGCACAAGATATTTGATTTCCTAATTATGTGTGAGCACAAAAAGGATTAGAATACTTACTAATCTTTGTTTGGACATTAATCTAGGTGTGATATTGTGAGCAACACAACTTTCCAATATGTTTTGGTAATTGATTCCTTTTCTTGTGCACACCAAGTCAACAAGATTTGGCAACCTTCTATTTTGAATTAGAAACTTCTAATCTTTTTCCTTGGGTGTTTAGAAACATTTTTCAGCAACTTCTATTCTTGAATTAGAAACTTTTAATCTTGTTCCTTGGGTGTTTAGAAATATTTTCAGCAACTTCTATTCTTGAATTAGTAACTTTTAATCTTGTTCCTAAGGTGTTTAGAAACATTTTTCAGCAACTTCTATTCTTGAATTAGAAACTTCTTATCTTGTTTCTTAATTGTTTAAAAACATTTCTTCATGTTTCCTCATTTGAAACTTTCCATTTTATTAGGGTGAACACAAGAGATGACGGCTAGGGTTTGTGCTCATGGGACGTTTTTGTATGTATATTGCTTGGGTGCACATGATCGTTTGTTTTGTGTGCATGAGATCATTTTTTTAGGGCTTCCAAACAAGCATGGACAGTTTACTTGTGTACATAGAGTGTTGTAAGACCCCAACCCTCGTATCTTTAAGCAATGTACAAGACCACCGTTCTTTTGATAGTGGACTTAACAAAATGGTGGGTTGGGTCGGTGTTACTATATAAGTGACACTCACTTGTTCTTTTCTCTTTAATATCTCGTGCCTTTGTATAAATTCAAGAATACAAAACTTTCAATAAAATCAAGGCAAATTAAAAGAGATAAAGAAATTCAAACTATTTTATTCATAATAGAAAGAATAATTGAAAGTACTAAACTTCTCAAAAAGAATTAATTGTTACAGTAGAAGACTTCAAAATACTTTTCAGTAAAAAAGCATAAGAACTTTGGGCAACATGCCCTTACAAATTCTAAAAAATATAATAATAAGGTAGAAACTATCTAAGAACTATCCATATTCAACTGCTCTATGGGTTTTATGTTCCTGAAAAATAAGAAAGGAAGGAGTGAGCACATAGCCTAGTGGATCCTTTTCGAACAACCATCTTTCATATTCAAACTCATAACACAATCATAATTCAAACACTTACAATCATTAGGCGTTTCAAACAACAATTTGTTCAAGTTGAGTCTTAGACCAAAAGGGAATTTAATCCCTTGATGCTCTTAAGTAAGTAAACAGGGTCCACTCGACATCAACCCGTTACACGTGGTGACTCACAAGGTAATGTGGTACACGACCCTCAAGTACTTAGGTCTGAAAACCATATGACCTAACTCATATGAAAAGAACATCCATAGTGTCGCCTTGACCATTATGATGGTACGTGGTTATTATCTCCATCTTCTTAGATTAATTCTCATATCATGATCTCATAAAATAAATTTCAGAATATGAAATCAAACTAAAATTCAGAATATATACAGTCAATTCATGAAACACTCATAAAACATGCATCATACTTTAATTTAAAAGCCTAAGCATAATACTAACATGGCATGGATGATATGATTGCTCAAACATGAATCAAAACTGAAATATTGAAATAAACATTTAAAATTCTAGAACTGAAATTAAAAATCTTTGAATTCAATGAAAAATACACTAATAATGAGTATGCCATAAATTTAAATAAGAACAGAAGGGTATTCTAAAAATCACTTCCACCTTGTGACGCTTTCTTCAAAAATTTTTGTAGCAATTCCCCCCATACTAGTGCCAACGAAGATCACCGAAATAAATTCTCCAACCCAAGAGAAAAAATTCTCACACACAAAGAGAGGAAAGAAAGGTGAGAAGGGGTGCCAAGAAAAGGGCTTAGAGAAAATAAGAGGAAATTTCAGCTCTTATTTTTGGAATGAGGGAAAGTGAGAGCCTAGGGGGGTTTATATAGATTTTCAAAGGGAAAAAATAGAAAATTTTGAGTTTTTCTTGGAGTAAAACACCTAAATTCTCTAGAATTTCGTATTTCCTAATTATAAGAGGAAAATAAGTATTTTTTAGATTTTTTTATAATTTAAAAATTAATTTTTGGTATTTATATCAAGTTTTTGGTAATTTTCGACGAATTTTTCGTCAATTTTTTTGCATTTTTTTTTCGGCGCATCGGATCGTCCTCAAGACACGCACACGGATCAGATCGGAGGGGTGAGATTGGCGCGCATAGAGTCGCACCATGCGACTTCACGATTGGGATTTCGTGGCTTTGATTGTAGCCGTCTGATCGTCCTTGATCATTTCCAGCTGTTCGATCTTCGTTATCCTGTGCGCTCGGGCCTTGGTGCGGATCATCTTGCGGCCGTCAGATCGCGAGATCGAATTCAGATCTACGGTTTGTAGCCGTTGGATGCGTTTTGAGTTATTTTTATATGATTTTCAGTCGAATTTCATGTTCTATTTTCGGATTTTTGCCAAATCTTAATCCAAATTGACTTTCTAATCTTGTTTTGATAAAAAATTGCACACATCCTTGTATTTTTGGCTATGATATCCCATGATATACATTATATTCATATATTTTCTTCCAAAAATCTATTAAATTGATTTTATTCCTTATTTGGCTAAACTAGGACTTACCAAATTTTTTATCCGTCAATTCCGTATAATTCTGTAAATAAAAATTCAGATTTCATATGAATTTTTGAGACGTTACAAGTGTGGTGTAAATGATCAAAGTATGCTCACCCATGTGACTTGCAGATGCTTAGGGGTGCTTATACATTGTTGAGTCTACATGAATTTAAATAAATTCATATCTTTCATTTGGCTGGGATTTTAAGCCCTTAGCACACATTTTTGGGTTCACATAAATTTGATAAAAATTCATATCAGTCAATTGGATGAGTTTTTCCCTATTTTCTTTCCTAATTTAGATTCCCTTGACACATACCAAGTAAATAAACTCTTAATTGGGCAAATAAAATGAATTTTGGATGCCTAAGCCATTTGAGGTGTTTACTTCATTTCATTTCATTTTGTTTCTTTTTCTTAAGTTGCACTCCCTTAAGAAGTTTTTTGAGCACATTTAAATTTGCTAATGGATTCTAGAAATAAATTGGTCTTCATTTATCATTTCATTTCATATAGTACAAATTTTTAGGGTATTATAGTTATAGATCCATATAAAGTGGAGTCGGTAGCTAATTGGAAGCAGCCAAAAATGGTAACATAAATCAGAAGTTTATTGGGTTTAGTAGGATACTACAAAAGATTTATTCAAGACTTCTCCAAGTAAGCTAAGCCTACGACTAAGTTAACTAAGAAAGGACAGAAGTTCATCTGAGATGGGAAATAATACCCTGAAATTTTGTACTAAATGAAATGAGATGAGAAATGAGGTCCAATCCAATTCTACAATCAATTAGCAACTCCAAATTGCTCAAAAACCTTTCAGGGGAGTGAAATTTAAGAAAAGGGAACGAAATGAAATGAAGTGAACACCTTGAATGGCCTATGCACCCAAAATTTATTTTATTTAGACAATTAAGAGATCGTTTACTTGGTATGCATTAAATGAATCTAAATTAGGAAAGAAAATGGGAAAAAACTTAGCCAATTGAAAGTTATAAATTTTTATTAAATTTAAGTGAACCTAAAAGTTGCTAAAATCCTAGCCATATGAGAGATATGAATTTGTTTTAAAGTCACATGGACCCAAAAATGTGTAAACATTCATAAGCATGTGCAAGTCGCATGAGAAAAGATGATAACATGCCATCATCATGTACATCAATGCCCCATGCACAATAAAAACGTCCCATAAGGAGAATTCCCTAAACTAGCCTCTCCTACACACTTGATGCACACATGTGAGCTGCCCCATGCTTGTTGAGAAACTATGAAAGGATGATCCCATGTACACAAGCAAGTATGATAGTGTACACCACACTCAAAATGTCCAAAGAAGCAAGAAAGGGGAATGAGAAAGTTTCCTAAACAAAAAGATGCTCTAATATTGGTGCCACCTAAGGGAATGACCATCACAACCTTTATGCAAAAACCCTAGCCGTCCTCTTATGAGTTTTGTGCAAAATGTAGCTGCCATCCTTGTGAGGAAACAATGCCAAAATCGCGAGTATGCTCACATGAGATAAGAGCTTAATCCAAAATTGCCAAAACGTGCTCACTGTGGATTATTAGAAAGATACACAAGCAAACCGTCCCTTGTGAGTATGGAAAGAATCTTGTGTGTGTGTGTTACCCAAGATGCCCAAACCGTGCCCCCCTCGTGCTTTGAAAATCTATAAAAACCCCCTAATGCACTCATTCTTCTTTGTTCCAAAACAAGAGCATACTAGTTCCTCTTGATTTTCTCTTGCCCTCTTGAAGGCAACCTTTTAGTTCTTGAGTGATCTTGAAGTATTCTTGAGTGCTTTGGTCTTTAATTGAGTATTCTTGAGTTGTCTTTGAGTGCTAGACGTATTGAAGAAGGGAAACTCTACTGAAATTTTAGTAATATTCAAGATAAGGTGGAAGTGACTTCTCAAACCTTTATTTTACTTGTTTAGTTTAATGCCATGTTCATGTATGCTTGATATTAGTTTAGAATGCATATTTAGCTTTGAAGAATATGATTTAAATTTTAGATTCACATCTATGTCATGTTAGTGGATCATAAAACCATGCCATGCTTGGATTATGCATGTTTAGGTTTATTTTGAAGTATGATGCATACTATGTGTTTGTTTTCATGATTTGAATTTTTATGTGTTAAACATGCTGCAATTATTTGATTTATGTTTCATGAGTATATTTATTTATGATTCATGAGTATATTTTATTTATAATTCATGAGTATGAGATTTAATGAAAGATGTTGAGATTAAGAACCACGTACTGTCACAGTTAACATGCGGGTCATTGTTGGTGTTCTTTACATGTGATTAGTTCAAATAGGTGATGTCTCAAAATACTTGGATTATGGGTTAGACCCTAAGTCCAATGAAACTTGGCTTAAGGAATGCCTTTTCACTCAATGGAAGAATTTTGATAAAGAACATCAAGGGCCTTGAAACCCTTTTAGTCAAATTTATAACTGTAAACAAAGTATTGTTTGAAACACCTAATGATTTACAAGTACTTGAATTTGAATGTGTCGTTATTCTAATTTATTAATTTGGTCGTTTGAAAAAGATCTAATGGGCTATGTGCTCACCCTTCCTCTTTTATCTTTTCGGGAAATTAAACACATGATGATGCATGCAAATGACTTAGAATGCTAGTTTTTAGATAGTTTCCATTTTCTTTCAATATAAGGGCATGTTACCCAAGTTTTAAATTAATTCTGCTGTAATAGTTTCTTTTGATTTAAATTAGAGTTATGTACTCTTTTTTATTAAGTTGAATAAAGAATTATAAAGTTTTCTTTTATCTCTTGTGCAATTGCCTTGGTATATGTCACTTAAATGAATAAGGCTTGGGATGATTGAATTAGAAAATCAAGTTGTGTACTTGTAAAGTAACACCGGCCTGACTTGCCTTGTGGTTAAGTCCAATTGAAAGTCTTGGGGATTGGGGTGTTATGTAAGAAGTGAGAGGAATCTTTCCAAAAATTGAAGAAGAGGTTAACTTCAACTCCTATTTTAGTTACCCCTACCCATTGTAACATCTCGAAAAGTTTATATGAAATTTGAATTTTTAATTAGAAAATTATATAGACTTGATGAATAAGAATTTGGGCAAGTCATAGTTTACCAAACGAGGAATAAAAATCAATTTAGTGAATTTTTAGAAGAAAATATATGAATATAATGTATATTATGGGATATCATAGCCAAAAATACAAGGATATGTGCAATTTTTGATAAAAACAGGATTAAAAAGTCAATCCGGATCAAGATTTTGTATAAATCCGAAGAGAAAATAAGAAATTTGGCTGAAAAATCAAAAAAATAAACTTAAAATACATCCTACAATGTAATACCCCAGAATTTTGTCAAATAATTTAAAATAAATAAAATAAGTTGAATAAATTAATTTCAAAGATTTTTAAGAAATTTTGGGTGCAAATGGTGGGTTGGCACAT
>JAJIYU010010864.1:0-15789 GCA_030144865.1 Tinospora cordifolia
TATGGAACAAGAGAACCACCAAACAGAGAGATTGTCGCAGAGTATAGAGGATATTGTGGAACTGGGACCAAAATCTATTCATTTATAAACAATGGAAGTGAATCAGAAGTGGTCCAGCAGAAAACAAATAATCGACAATTAAGCAGAACTGTATAAAAGAGAAAGATAAGAAGAAATAGGACAAATTCAAAATGTCAAAGCTCTGCTACTATAAAAAAAATGATGTTTACTAAATCATTCAAGGCATTTCCTACCCCATCTCTAGCATTGCTGATAATAGTATTCAAAATCTGCATTACTCCTTTGCTGGCACCATCTGTTAGAAATATAAGTTCTGGGTCGCTGTTGCAAACATAACAGTGATAGTCAGCTTTTGTTTTGAACATAAGAGTTCTCAAAATGGGAACATATTTTTGCCAATCTCAAGCATTTAGAGATGTAGAAAATAAAATTTACAATAGCTTTAATCTTTTTTTTCAAACCTTGGATACCCATCTCGCCTTTCAATGAATTCTGCCACTTCCTTACGTATTCCTGGAAGACCTCGTGAATCACTGTAGGCACCTAATTATTCAAGAAAAAAGCATGTAATTAGTTGGTTCTCTGCCATAGTGTTTCAAACTTAATGCATGATTTAAGCTGAAAATTTCAACGAGTTCACGGGCCTTGTGTGGCACGTTGCATAGCAAACAAGATCGTTCTCAATATATATCACAAAGAGCATACCCAGGCCTCCAGATGTCAATGAAAGATAATGCTTAGCTCTTGCAATGGCATCTGCTGGGAAGATGAGTCCCACGTTGGGATCATCTAGTAGAAATGGAGCTTGGCATAGAGCCACCACCTGCATTCAATTCTTTTTTGTTTAAATAAAATAAAAAAAGACAAATCTGAAAGACACAATGCCTTCCACGAGATCCCTTAAAAGATTCAGTCCAAGTATAGGAATTGCAGGACCTAAACAACACTTTGTTTCATGAGATTGCAAACTAGAAAGAGGCATTTTCTACAAGAAAATAATATAATAAATCAAGAGTATCAATAAAGGGATTGGGAATGGTCACAAACCTGGCGAGGGAAACTCAGTGGTTTCTGTCCTAAAGCATGAGGATTGCCAACATTTGTAAAGATAATCTGCGAGCGAACTAGTAAAGATCAAGAATATGTATAAAAGAATAAATATAATATGAAAATTTTACTGCTTAGCATGAGATTGCACAAGGATTGAAACACCTGGATGATATTACATAAATTGCCCAGTGTTTTACCAAGCCAATTGAATAGGTATCTAGCCTTATTTATACCCTCCTTTTTGAGGATAACTACATGCCAGTATGCCACAATACTAGAAGAATACAAAAAGCGAAAAATCATCTCTTATTTATCACATGGCTCTGTAAAGACATTGAAGACAATTCCAAAAAGAAGATCCGACAATCTTGACATACCTTCTTCCCTTCCTTCTGGAGTTCGGAAGCTCGCAGGTATAGCTCTCCTCGTACAGCATATTGGGCCTTCTTCACGTTCTCATTCAGTGACTCATAGTCCAGTGCCTTTGACATGATTGATCAGTTATCGAGTTGAGAGCTAAGCACTTGCAGCCTACAATCAGATCACGAAACTAATAAGTTGAGAGCTAAGCTGATAAGTAATTGGTTGAATTGATATGAAGAACGCCCAAAAAAAGCCACGTTTCGCAGTTATCAACCAAAATCTCGTCATAGTTTCAGTTGCTAAGTGCCAAAATGACAGATTTCTCATTTTTCTATGAGTAAGAACTAAACCACAGGATCCTAGAGGCAGGCAGATACAACCAAAGCTTCATGTTTTGCCTAACAAGACAAATCTACAGAAAATAAAGCATATGAGGAACAATCAACAAAGTTCTAAAAATAAAACAACACAATAAGCATCATCTAAAACCTAAATAAATTATAAAAGAAAACAAATCCAAGGACGACCCAATTCTCCTAATCTATCAAAGCAACAATCCCATATTCAAATTCAACCAAGAAGAAACAAATAAACATCCAACCAAACATTATACTCCCCATTTTCACATGATTATTTAACATCAGAAAAACTCAAACTCCTATAGAAAAGAACCCGCAATCCCGAAGTAGACGCAAGATTATAAAGAAAAAGCAAATACCCAGTTCGGTAATCGATCAAAATTCCCCATTTCCCCCACGAAATTCAAGAAAAAACCAACCCTTTTTTTCTTTTTGCTGTAATCTCTATTCATTCAACAGAAAGCAATTACCTGAGACTTCGAAAGCTTCAAGCTGCGAAGGTCCAAAGTCCCCACGGAAGCAGAGAAGCAATACCACGAATGTGAGAAATGCTGTGTGTCACATAAGCTGACTATAAACTATTATGTGGTACTCATGCATTTTTGAATTTATTTTCCTTCTATCTTTGGCTTCTTCGACTTTTTGCTATTATTTTTATTTAATACAAATTGATTGTATATTGTTTTTCTTCTTCTTCTTTTTTCAATATCCGCCAATCAAAATTGGAAATAACGATAAATAATTAATACAAAAACTAGTAGAAAAGAACAACAGATGTGGATTTTCCTGAACTGGGAATGATCAATGGTGGGACATTATTCACTGAAAATGCGAACGGATTAAATGCGTTTCAACCAAAATTTTCAGAGGAAGAGATAAAGTTGGAGAACAAAGTGTGGTGTAGCTTCGTTTCTTCTTCCCACTCGTGATGTGATAACTGTTAAGCACTCAGGCGTTGATCAAGCCCAGGAACTTCTGATGTCAGGGAAGCCATGTAGGCATGAATGTAATACACGTGGTGCTTGCAATGGTGGGGTTTCTAAGTTGCGATTTAGTCCTCATTTTGAACCTGGACCTCTTGAACCTGCAATGGGCTTGAAACCAACTCGCTCGGGCCCTTAGCGGCCCGTGACTTAAAAGAAAGAAAAAAATACGTATCTATATAGTATTTAAAAATATATTACAGATATATCGTATATTTCAATACTATACATACAATTAAAAATTAATTACAGAAATATCATTATTTATAAAATATATAAAAATTGCATATATATAGGACGTTGCCATTTTGAACTGGACAATCGCAGGAAATCACGAATAAAATTGGAAAAAAAATCAAAATGGAAAGTATTGAATAGAAGACGATCGACATTGCAAGAAACACACAAAAACGATCTAGCAGCACGAAGAGCAGAGAAAACGGTGCAACAGAGAAGCTGAAGATATTGAGCTACACGAACTGAATCAGAAGTCGATGATATTTCTGTGATCACAGGTATATTTCTGTGATCGATTTGCGTTTTTTATATATAGATTTGATGTTTTCATGAATTTCGAAATGTAGTTTCGTTAATCTCCAAATCACTCAGATTATATAAAATGTTAATGATGAGACTCTCGAAGAATCAGAAACTGTATATTAAATCATTATACAAAATCAGTAGTATATTGCAAAACAATAGGCACATATTGTAGATCTGATTCGTAATCTGTTTTTCGATTCATTATGCATTGAGTTGTATCATTTTTAATCAGCATAACAGCTTTTTGTGTCCAGAATATACCAAAATATACCGAAATATATCAAAATATACCAAAATAGCAGCTTTTCATGTATATTCATTCATGTATTACTTCAAAACATGTGACGTATTAATTTTTCTATCTTTTTGCCAAATGATCATTGATATACCGAAATATTGCCAGATGATCATCTGATATACAGAAAAAAATATATACGTCACATGATATATAGAAAAATTATTGCCAGATGATCATTGATCTGTAATATATTTTTAATTATATGTATAGCATTGTGTCCACAATATACCAAAATATACCGAAATAGCAGCTTTTCATGTATATTCATTCATGTATATAGAAAAATCAATACGTCACATGATATACAGAAAAAATATTGCCAGATGATCATTGATCTATAATATATTTTTAATTATATGTATAGCATTGTGTCCAGAATATACTGAAATATACCAAAATAGCAGCTTTCCATGTATATTCATTCATGTATACAGAAAAATCAATACGTCACATGATATACAGAAAAAATATTGCCAGATGATCATTGATCTGTAATATATTTTTAATTATATGTATAGCATTGTGTCCAGAATATACCAAAATATATCGAAATATACCAAAATATACTAAAATAGCAGCTTTCCATGTATATTCATTCATGTATTACTTCAAAACATGTGACTTATTGATTATTTTGTCTTTTTGCCAGATGATCATTGATAAGATTTCATTTTTAGTTCATCACAGTGGGGTATGTGTTGATTCAATCAGATACGAGGGATTTTGCGTGGATGGTGTGCTAGTACCACTCAATACAACATTCATGATGTTCAATGAGATTTTAGCTGGTATACTAAAAGTAGATTTACATCTGAAATCACTAGATATAAGATATCAAATTAAAGAAGAATATCTTCATCTGTCCATCAATGGTAATATGGGATTGATGTTCTACTTAGAATTAAAGAAAACTGAATCAGATTTTAGAAAATATCCTCTATGTTTGACAGTACACGATGATATACAAATATGTTCAGAACTAATCACACATTGTGCTTCAAAAGAAGATGTAGCTGCAGGAATTTCAGATTGTACACCATTGGCATATGTGGTTGATAGTTTCAGTGATACATTGCAGTATGCAAGATATTTGGGCATGAACACGGTGGATGCTTTAACAAATAGTTCGACAAATGAATCTGTGGAAGGTGTTGAGCTAGATGATGATATTATATCTGATAGTAAACATTCCAATTTTGTGCAAGGGCAGGTATTCAAAGATAAGGAAACCCTGAAAATGGCTTTAGGGATGTTTGTAATCAGTAATCACTTCTAATTCAAAGTGATGTGTTCATGTAAGGAAATGTATACTGTGAGGTGCATTGAGGGCAACTGCAGCTGGGAAATGAAGACATCCAAGCAAGGTAAAACAAGCACATTCAAGATAAGAAAGTTCAACAGTATACACACAGGCCTAATCGATGTAAGGGTAGCTAATCAGAGGCAAGCAAGCTCAGAGATTGTTGCAGATTTGATCAAAACAAAGTACTTAAATGTGAAAACTGTGTACACACCGCATGATATTATACAGGACATGAGCAACGAGTTTGGGATGAAACTAAATTACATTAAAGCATGGAGATCAAGGAAAAAAGCCTTAGAAAAGTTGAGGGGCAAACCGTGCAATTCATATTTCAAACCACCAAGCTACCTGTACATGTTGAAGGATACAAACCCAGGATCAAAGGTTGAATTGAAAGTCAATGAAGTCAGTTTGTTCCAATATGTATTTGTTGCTCTAAGTGCTTCTATTCAAGGTTGGGAACATTGTATACCAGTTGTTGTTGTCGATGGAACCTTTTTGAAATCAACGTATGGGGATACACTTATAATTGCATCTACGTTGGACGCATCAGGTAAAATATTCTCACTAGCATTTTCAGTTGTAGATTCAAAAAATGATGACTCTTGGACATGATTTTTTATGAGATTCAAGGATACATATGGAACTAGAAGCAGAATGTGCACAGTATCGAATAGGCACGAGAGTATACAAACAACAACTATGTTAGTATATCTTGGGGTTAGTTATTGTGCATGCATTTTTCACCTGTTGAACAACTTGAAAAGCAGATTTAAAAGAAATCCAAAGAGAATTAGAGACTTCTTCATGGGGGCAGCAAAAACACGTACTATAGAAGAATTCAATGAAAACATAGGGAGCTAGATAATGTGGATAAGCGTATAAGGGAATATTTAGTCAATGTAGGATATGAAAAATGGTCGCGTATACATTCAAATGATAATAGATACTCAATTATGACTTCAAATATAGCAGAATCACTAAATGCAGCAATTAAAGCTGCAAGAGATTTATCCTTCTATTCTTTGCTTGAGTACTTGAGGGCATTGGTTCAAGAATGGAGCTATAGAAATAGAAATAATGCACGATCAACATTCACAAGGCTATGTAAAACATATCATGATATACTTGAAGACAACTTTGTAAAGGCATTGAAAATGTAGGTATGATTCTTGCATAATTCGAATAATTGTCCTTTAACTGTATATTCTATGTTTTTTTTTCTGTATATTCAAGTATATTCTGGTATATTCTTGTATATTTTTTGTAATGTGCAAATATTGTACATAAATATGTACAATATATACACAAATATATTGAAATATACACAAATATACATAAATATTCTGGTATATTATGCTAAATTGGTTTTATATTTTCAGGTACAAGGATGCAATGATGACATGTATACTATCAATGAGTACGAAGGAAAGTACACAGTCAACATGAACAACAAAACATGTACTTGCAACAGGTTCCAAATGGATGAGATATCATGTCCACATGTGGTTGCTGTTATTAATGAGAAACATATAGATGTATACACTTATTGTTCAAAATATTATAAAAAAGAGTCAATGGTTGCAACATATACTGGTATAGTGTATCTGATAGGAGAAAAACGGACATGGATCATACCAAAAAATGTTAAAAACATGATTGTGCAACATCCAAGTAAAAGAGTTAGAGCAGAAAGGCCGAAGAAGAGACGTTTCAAATCAGGATGGAAAACAATAGCAAGTGTAAATTGTGGGAAATGTGGTATGAAGGGACATAACAAGAAAACATGTAGAAATGCACCAAAACAAAAATAAACCCTCATATGTGTGCAATTTGAAATTTGTTTAAATAAGGTAGATATGGTACTGTAATGACAGCTATGTTGATTCATTTAATTGCAAATTGCAATTCAAACTCTGAAATTTAGTTACAAAAAAATATAAGCCCCTTGTATATTTTTTATATTTTCTGCATATTAATATATATTTCATATAAACAGTCACCTGTTTTGGTTGTATGTGTCTGCAACAGTCTCTTGTATATTTACTAGTTGCAATCAACTTAACAAGATGTGTGCAAGAAGTATACTAAAAATATTTAAAAATATACCAAAATATTCATCAGTTATACACAAATGCTTATGTTGTATGTTCCCTGTAATAGTCTCCTGTATATTAATGTATATTTACTCATTTACAATCAATATAACAGGCCTATGTGAATTACATATATAAAAATATACCAAAATATACACACAATCTAAAATATACACGGATACACTAAAATATATACAAAAATTTTGTATACTGTTGTGTATGTTTTCTATACATAAAAAAAACAGTTTTACATGTACATAAAATTGCTGACTGCTATAGGAAAAAAAATTCAGAATGCCACCTCAAATTGCCCTAGACCATCTTCCTGTTTCTTCGCAGTTGTTCTCGGTTCCGTCTTCTAATTTTTTCTATCATGTGTATATAATAGGAAATCGAATCTTTGTCGATGAATTTCAACATTGAATTCTGATGGGATTGTTTTATCATGAATCAAGTATTCGACAAAGTAAGATATGAAGATGTCGCAATCACTGCAAATAAACAAAAAAACCTGTCAATTGTATTAAAAATCATGTAAAGTATAGGTATAATACTTACATAAAGTCAAGGTTAACAAAATTACCAGCCTATTTGGCATGGGAGATCATTGACCTTCCTCACTGGGAATGGTTTTCTTGCATGTCTTTTTGCAACATCATTGCGCTGATAAAAAAATCCAATCATTCCAAGAAACAGTAGTAGCAATGTGTCGTAAGCATGCAATGTTTTATTAACAGCAGCATCCATGGTAGGAGAACGAAGTGAGTTGTAAACATAGATGCAACAGTCAGATACGTCGAGACGACCAAGTACCCAGTGAACATTAGATGCAATATGGATTGGAAATATGATATGACCACAAAGAATCCAGCTTGTATTGCAATGCAAGTAATGCCCTAGCATGTACTCTACAATGACTAGTTCATCCTCTAGGACAGTGCAATTTTGCTTATTGTGAACGTATCTAATATATATTGATTGAATTTTCTGATCAAAGAAATTGTCCGTTATAGTAAACTTGACCCTGATATTTTTATTATACTTCCCATTTTTTCGTAAATAGTACAAAAATCACATCAATGTGTTGTAATGATAATATTCAAGGTGTATAATTAGTAACTACAGCAGTATACCAAAAAACATAACACTTCTCAATTTCAAAGCAAAAAATAATGACTCTGTAATCACACGTACCACAGAATTTAGCATAACCAGGCGTAGCAAGTGAATAAAACCAATCCTTCTCCCCAACATCAGTGATAGCAAAATCAAATCTTGAGGACAATATGTTGTCCTTTTCAACATATATTTTGTCATTTCTTCAATAAAAGAAAGCAATGAGGGTTGAAATCAGCAAACACACATTAATTAAACAATATCTGTCAATAAAAACATGAAATATACCAAAAATATACCTAAATATATCAAAATATACAAGTATATTATGGTATATTTGTGTATATTTCATGTATATTTTTAAAATTCAAATGAAATATAGTATAAACAACAGCAATCTATGCAAACATACATTAATTAAACAATATCTGCAAGAATTTACAGAAATATACAGAAATATACCAAAATATACACAAACCTGTTATATCAGTCCGGGTATATTTTGGTATATTTTGGCATATTTGTGTAAATTTTCTGTATATTTCTAACATTCGAATGAAAGATGTATAATATAACTTACTTGCTACGCTTTAGTTTTTTATCATTAAGCTAGGACTCGAATTCTTTGAAGGCTCCATCGTCAAAATCTTCGTCAAAGAAGTTGTCTAATAGAGATACACCTTTAACAATCTCCGCCACTCTGCGCTCCTCAACAATGGTGGTGTTGTCACCGGTTGGGAACAAAGAAACAAAAGGGGATTGTAGTACTTGTGTCAGTTTCCTTTTCCTCTTTCTAGTTGCTGGGGTAATAATGTCAAATGGTTTATCACTGCCTTCCTATAATGAAATATCAAACAAAAATAACAGTAAATAAACATTCATATGTGACCACTAAAATACACATGAAATTATATATATAATTAAAATCTGCACAACCACCTCATATTTTTCTACAGCTAAACAAATGACTTCTTCAATCTCAGAGGCTTTTATTTCATCCAAAAAATCAGCACCCTTTGATTCATCGTCACGGTCCTCATCCATAAATTGAGTTAATAAGGAGAATGAAGGTCCAACGTACTTGCAAAGTGAACAAGTTATCAAACATAGAAATATATAGATATATATAAATTGTCATAACATAATTCATGAGAACTTACCAAATCAGAAACTCTCAAATTTTTATTGGCCTTATCTCCAAAAATTTCTTGCACCTGAACTTCTGAATCATCGGCAATGGCCTCTTTATTGAAATCCCTTGGACTGCAAGGCATGATGTTTTCTTGTTGAACATCATTAGAGGGCCTTTTCTCATCTTTCAAAGTTCTCTGTACATATTCACATGTATCCTATTAGAAATATGCAAGACAACATGCAAAAATATACACTATATACACAGGCATATATAGATATATGCATGAATATACCAAAATATACATAAATATACAGAGTCTAATATTAGTATACATGCACGTACAAGGAAATATTATCAATATACCAAAATATACTAAAATATACTAAAATATACCAAAATATACAAAGATATACATAGCCTAATATAATATGTATACTAAATTCAAACAATATACAGAAATATACTACAATATACCGACATATACAAATGTACAAACATATACAAGTTGATTTATGACCACAATGTATTGCATGAGTATCATTGTATACAGGAATATACCGAAATATACAATGATATACTGAGAGATTTAACTGGATTCACTTACTAATGAAAGTTCTTGAAAAAGCTTTGAGAAGTTTTCATCAACTTTATTATTGAGTTTCACATATTGTTTTTCCAAATCTTTTTGCTTCTTATAAATCTTTTTCATTTCTTTCAAAATTTCCTCAATGCGGACACTATCGTGCTGGCCAAAAGGAGTCTTTAAAGAAGATGGGAATGCAGCACCACTGTATGATGGTGGATCAACAAAATCATCATCAACAGCAGCAGGTTGATAAACCACCTGTTTTTTGTTTTCAAATATGCCCTCCATGTATGGTTTTGATAATTCCTCCTATGTAGGGACCAAGTTTTGAAGTTGCATTATGGAAGTTGAAAAGTTAAAGTGTCATTTAAGAAACATAAACACATATGTATATTAAAAAATAATGAGAAGAGTGCATGAAGGTTATTAATAACTGACCTTTGTTTCATTTAAAGAATTAAAATGATTAGCAACTTGCTTAAAACTTGATTGACTAGTAGCTCTCCACTTCAAAATACGAGGGCATTTTTTACCGTGATATGCAGCATAGTGACCACTAGCAGATGAGCAACACTCATAGAACCATACCTAAAGGGCTAACGGGAATCCTATCAACCTATACATAACTGGGTATTTTGCCTTCCCAGCATCCTTCCATTTTTCATTATTGATACAGAAATTCCCTTTTAAAGAATCTAAAGTATATACATATAAGTCCTTACCCCATGTGTAATACCTAAAATTTTAGTAACGTAATAACCGAAATTTGAGTTTAAAACACATTTTATTAGCACATATATGTATATATTTATATTTGTATACATATATATTTGTCATTGATATGCAATTAATTAGTTAACATAGAAGTATAAAGGGATATACATTGATTAATATTAGACATATAGAATTGTTGGGTAAATATACACTTCTCTATTTAAATAAGAAAATAATATTTTTAATATGATATTAATATAGAAAAGTATTTGCATAAAGTATTAATTACATAGAGAAGTATATACATATGTATTTCGTTTCGTATGATAGTAATATACATAGAGAAGTATATGTGTAAAGGAAATGCATTTATGAATGAAATATCTAATTTGATGAGATGTTAAAGTATGCACATGTAAGAAGTGATAATCCCACATTGGAAAGGTAGAGACACTATTTGGAAGAGGGCCCTATATAAACCCCCCTACTCCACCCATTTTATTCATCTCAAAGACAAGAGTTGAAAATTCCTCTTGTTTTCTCTCTTTGCCTCTTTCTTGGCAACCTTAGTTCTAGTTCTTCTTTGCTTGAGCTATTCTAAATAGTTCCCGAAGTAGTGGCAATGAAGTGCTACAAAGAATTTAGGAAACGATCTTGAGGTGAGTTTCTTTCCTTTCTTTTAATTTATTATTTTGACTTAGATAATGCTTGATCTTTTTCTTTTTGCTTTTATTCTTGTTATTTGCATTTATGTCATTCAATTATCATGTTGTATGACCAAGAGAATATGTTTTATAGTTGCGTCTTGTACGATCTTCTACATCAGAAATCGAAAGTCGTTTATTTTCCTGTTTGAAAGAGTATGCTCTGTAGTTGCGTCTCGTACAATATTCTACATCAGAAATTGAAAATCTGTGCTTCTATTGATTTATGATGTTATACTGTGGGTATGTTTAATTACTATTGAAATACTTATTTGTTATGCTCTTGCACACAAAAAAATCTGATTAAATAAGATTTCAACCATGTACCGGTACAGGGGACTTTTTGTGTTCCATGTAGAATTAGAACTGGCTGTCAATACTGACACCAGCATGGAACGAGTTTCAAAAATAATCCCACTAGAAATGGGTTTGAGTTTCAGAATTGATCTCTCTCCCTAGATCTAGAGCACAGAGGGTATTCCCGTTCGGTCTAAATTACGACTGAATTAATATATTGGTTGAATCGAATTAATCTCTGAAAGTGTTTGATTTGCTTTCATTGTCTGGTTGAAATAATGGATTAAATAAATGGAATGATTCACTAGTCTTTTTAGCTCATCCCCTATTTTTCACATTACAGGGAGTTAATTAGCTTGCGAGAAGATTTCGAATGTTTTATTTATTTCAATGTAGGGCGCTTCGGCTCAAGGTAAATCATGTATTTCAGTGTTGAATTTATTTTTCGCTGTAATGAATTATTGTACTCTGAATATTTGAATGTATAAATGAAGAATTTTATTTACCATGATGTCATTTTGTACATAGACTAATGTACACAGGAACCCTAATGGATTTGTGTCCAAGAAGAAGAAAATATAGCACGGGCCCGTCTCCTGGGCATCCCAAGATTTTGATCACAGAGAGTTGAACCGTCAGATGACGTGGAAGATGAGACTTGAGAGGCAGGGTGTTACACCATGGGTAGTTATTGAATTCCCCTGATTCTATCAACTCAAAGTCTACATCGTTAACCACCTTATCACTAATATGCGAAAAAAAAAATGGATAAAATAAAGTGTGGCAAGCTTAACAGCATCATCATCATCATCACGCCACCGCTGCTGCTCAAATGTCTCACACACAGTTTTCTTGGTTAACCGTTGTGTGCCACCAAAGTATATCTCCTTAAGAGCAGCCCCTTGTGCCCCCATTCCAATTGGCCTTGATGCACCTTTGCATTTTAACCCCATTATGAGGGCAAAATCATCAACAGTAAATCTCAAAGGTACATTGTTAATCTTCACCCACAACTCACTTACATTTGGCTGCACCACCTCACGCAGCAGAAGGTTGTGGACAATTTGAGGCTGCCAGATGGTGGGGGGCATGTCTAAGAAATGACCAAAGCATGTCTTTCTGAATTTCTGCAATTGCAATTCAGACAATTTGGACTTGATGATGTGAATCGCACCTAGGTGGACGTGAAAGTCAACCTTTGCAGAATAATAGTGTTCAGGTTTAACAATAGGTCTATAAACCTACATAAAACATAACAAATTATATCATAATCTGTATTAAATCATTATACAAATATCAAGTGTATACATAATCTGTATTAAATCATTTCGGCCACAATCAGATGTATACAGGTCTTTATTGTAAATGACATATATATAAATATATATCATAATACAAATCGTTAACCATTATGTCATGATTTTTCTCATTTGTGATTAATATAACCAATCTGTGTATAGGAAATATACACCAATATACACAAAATATACTAAAATATATCAAAATATACGCAAATATACCAAAGTATGCAAAATATACCAAAATATACATAGATATACAAAAATATACCAAGATATACACAAATATATGCAAATACACACATATATGCAAGAAATATATTATAAATATATATATCGTGATGTTTGTGTGCAAGAAATATACACAAATATACCTTTTCAACGACGCTTATCTTCTCTTTCTTTTCATCTCCATGTTCAGCATAGCAGCTTTTTCTCTTCTTTGCCATTTGAGAAGTTGAAGAGGATGGGTTTCTATTGACATCTTCATTGACTGGGGCTTCGATGATACGTAATGCAAATTCATTCATGGATTTTTTACTCTTCTTGGTGTATGTAATATACGTATCCATTGAGCTGATTTCAATGTTTGTAAATGAAAAACAATGATTTGCAGAACAAAGAAACGATTTGCAGAGCAGAGAAAAACAATGATGAGAACAAAAGATTCAATGAACATACCACGAAACAATGATTTGCAGAGGAAAGAAATGATTTTCAGAGCAGAGGAAGACAAACTCGCAGTTGTTTTGATCGCAGTTAAAAACCTAAGATCTAGGGCACATTCGCAATGAGGAAGACAAAAGTAAACGAGAAATTAGTTACAGACCTAAGATACAGGGTTTTGTATATGGTAAGTTATTGAATTTTGGTACGCGTTTTAATATATCGGTATTTATGAAAATAATATAAGAATGATGATATAACTGAAAACTGATAACTTACACAAAATATTTTTGATAATATTTTTAAATAATCGACATTTTATTTAATTTCCTCTAAAAGAAGGGAGGAAATAACAGAAATTAATAATTTTTTAAAAATTCATATAAAAAATATTTTTGCATTATTTTGTATCTTTTCAGTAATATTATTTTATACTAAACATTCACATTTTTACGAGATAATATTTAGTTTGGCATCGACAAAAACTTAATAGCCTTTTTAAGCTTCTTCGCCCTTTGTATTCCTACTTCTCTATGGTCGCTTGATTAAAACTCTGTCATTGGAAAATTTTATAAAATAGAGTTCGAAAGCTTTGAAGTAATTCGTTGGGCTCGATTCTTAAGATCCCGAGAATGGAAAGAGCCCAACCATCAATTGCTACTAGTCCAACATGAAGAAGAAGAAGAAAAACCCCCTGATGGGAAGTTATAAAGCCTTTGAAAGTCCTTGGGGTTCAATAAAATAATAGTTTTAGGTGGTAATTCTTAAATTATCAATAGCCTACATATAACATTCCGCCTCCCAAGTCTCATCTTCTACGTCATCTGACGGTTTAACTCTCTTTGATAAAAAATTTTGGGATGCCCGGGAGACGGGCTCGTGCTACATTTTCTTCTTCTTAGACCCAAATGCATTAGGGTTCTTGTGTACATTAGTCTATGTACCAAATGACATCATGGTAAATAAAATTATTCATTTATTCATTCAAAAATTTCGAGTACAATTATCCATTACAGCGAAAAATAAATTCAAAGCTGAAATACATGATTTAGTTTAGGCTGATGCGCCCTACATTGAAATAAATAAAACTTTCAATACGTAAATCTTCTCGCAAGTTGATTAATTCCCTGTGATGTGAAAAATAGGGGGTGAGCTAAAAAGCTCAGTGAATCATTCCATCTATTTAATCCATTACTTCAACCAGATAATGCAAGCAAATCAAACGCTTTTAGAGATTAATTCGATTCAACCAATATATTAATTCAGTCGTAATTTAGACCGAACGAGAATACCCTCTGTGCTCCAGATCTAGGGAGACAGATCAATTCTGAAACTCAAACTCATTTCTAGTGGGATCATTCTTGAAACTCATTCCATGCTGGTGTCAGTATTGACAGCCAGTTCCAATTCTACATGGAACACTGAAAGTCACCCGTATCGGTCCGTGGTTGAAATCTTATTTAATCTTATTTTTGTGTACAAGAGCATAATAAATAAATATTTTAACAGTAATTAAACATTTCAATAGTATAACGTGATAAACCAACAGAAACACAGATTTTCGATTTCTGATGTAGAAGATCGTACAAGACGTAACTACAGAGCATATTCTCTTGGTCACGCAACATGATAATTGAATGACATAAATGCAAAAAGCAAAAAAAATCAAGCTAACCAAACAAGCGAGCATCATCTAAGCCAAAATAATAAATTAAAAGAAAGGAAAGAAACTCACCTCGAGATCTCTTCCTAAATTATTTGTAGCACTTCGTGGCTACTACTTCGCGAACTATTTAGAATACCTCAAGCAAAGAAGAACCAGAACTAAGGTTGCCAAGAAGGAGGCAAAGAGAGAAAGCAAGAGGAATTTTCAACTCTTGTCTTTGGGATGAATGAAATGGGTGGAGTAGAGGGTTTATATAGGACCCTCTTCCAAATAGTGTCTCTATCTTTCCAATGTGGGATTATTACTTCCTACATATGCCCACTTTAACATCTCACCAAATGAGATATTTCATTCATGAATGTCTTTCCCTTGCACATATACTTCTCTATGTATATTACCATCATACTAAACGAAATATTATTTTCATGAGTGCCTCTAATTAATACTTTATACACATTCTAAACATACTATTTTCTTATTCAAATAGAGAAGCATATATTTACCCAACAATTCTATATGTCTAATATTAATCAATGTATATTCTTTTATACTTTATACTAACTAATTAATTGTATACCAATGACAAATATA